>BJBW01004030.1:81920-98276 GCA_004320125.1 Scolopax mira | reverse complement strand
ATTTATAAAGATTGTATCCGCGAAATCAAATACCTACGTATAAATAGACGACCAGTGGAAATTTAGTAAAACCAAGGATTTTAGGGGAAGTTATTTGTTTTTGAATGCTAAAATGTGTTATCAATGTTTTAACCACTGTGGAAGAAGCTATGAAGGGAGCAGCAGCATGGAGCTCCAGCTTGTCACCATTGTATAAACAGCGCTTTCCAAAACCAGATGGCACTTACAAAGACAAAGATAAAGAAAAAGCTGCTTGTTAAAATGAGGTTTAATTTCGCCTTTTAACATCTCACAGGTACAGAAGAACTCTTGCTTTTGCCGTGCTGTGTGGGGAAGACAGGCAGACTTGCCTGTGGATAAATATTATTAAAAATATATCTGGCCTGCAATCACTGCATCCAGAGCTAAATCCAAACTTGCCAATAGTTCAAGGATGCTCAGATCAGAGGTTTTGGTTCAAGCACGTCTCTGGAGACTTTAAAACCTATTTACTTTGCAAAGAAAAAAACAAGAAGCAGACACCATGTCAACATCTGTGGCTTTTCCTCCAGCTGAGCTGGCATGTTCGGAAGAGATTATTTTGGTTGCAGGTTTGTGCCTGCATTTAGAACTTTCCTGTGCTGTTTAGTTACAGCTTGGTCTGTGGAGAATTAACCCCCTGGGCTGTTTCCCAGAAATGATGGAAACCAAGGGATCAATAGCTTCTTTGGCTCATTGGTACTAGAGGATTCGGGAGGGTAAATGTGTCATGTTAAAGCTCGGCAGTCGGGGGAGCTTGCAGGTTTCCATGGATGGGAGGGTGTTGTGGCAAACCCTGCGGGGAATATAAGTGGTTGTATCCTGTCTGCTTTGTCCTTGATATTTTGTCATTTTGCCTTGTTTCTTTGCCTTCCTGTGCGTCCTCTCAGGTGACATATGAACTTGTGTCTTGCAAATGTTTACCTGTTGATAAAACTTTCATTTCAGCAGACACATTTCCTCCAGCCCCGAGCACAATCCAGCAACCAAGAGGAAGTCCAAGTGTTCAGCATTCTTCCTTTCTGAGATGCAAAAAGAAAGGCCTTTACTATTTGATAAGAAACCACAACAAAACAGAGCTGAAAATAGATCTCTGATTGACATAGACCTCAATAATATATTCTCATGGACATTTTGCTGCCATTACAGCAGATGCTGCTAGCACGTTCTACATGCAGAGGTCACATCATGTCTGAGCATCAGCATTTCAGTGACACTGTTCAGAGTCACCCGTGGGACATTTATATTCACACGTCAACAACACTTGCCTAGGATACACTGTTTGCATAAAGAGCAGCCTTGAAAATCTTAACCATTATAGGACACCCTTCTCTAAATCTAAGAGCAATGTGCCTTAAGAAGAGGAATGGTTGACAAAGAGTGTCTCACCAGTTACTGGACAAGAAACAGGCTGCAGTGGGCATCAAAGTGCCCTTCTCACCCACAGCAAGGACAACTCAGTGCTTTTAGATGAAGGATTTTAGAGACCCTATCTGTGACAGACTATTCTGAAACATTAATGCCTCAGATGTACTCACAAAATATAAACGGGTGTTGGCATATCAGGTCTAATTAACTCATTAAGCATAGCTGGCCCCAGATAATCTTTCCTCTTTAAACACCTGCCAGCATTTTGTCAGGCAGAGCTGAGCCTGTTTTGGAAAAGGAAGGTAGTCTAGAAAAAATCCCGAGATCCCTTCAAGCTCTATATTTTTGTGGTCCTTGTTCTGAATAAAATAAAATCCATAGCATGACTTTTGATCCATGCTTTGAACTTATGAAGCAGAAGAAAGTTCTCTGATACTTTTTCAAAGCAGGGAATAGCCGGAGAAACAATTGTGTGAAACATTCTCCAAAAGCTGTGGAAGAACATCAAAAAGATAACCGTGCAAAGTAGCACTTGGCGTAAATTAAATCCCAGCATATCACACACCATGACTTAATATCGTTTTTGAGAAAAAATATCACTTTCAGAAAAAATAAAAGATAGCTGTAAGATAATTCACAGAGAATTCCCCTATAGGTTTACACTGAACACAGCTTCCTCAGAACTGCCAGGTATTTGGACAGTTTTTTCCTGCCCAAAGATCTACTTGCTGTTTAAAATAAAAACCAGCTTGTCATAAATGAAAATCTGGGACTTTTATGTATTCCAAAGGCAATTGCAAAGAAGGAGTTGCCAAGACAGGATATGAAAATCTAAGGCTGCACTTATAATTCTGCATTAACTGAATGCTTGTTCAGCATTCAGAGAGGGAGAAGCCACCTTGCCCTTAGAGAAGACAAGGAGAAAGTTTTGAATAGGGAATTCATTACAGCTGCTTGGAGCAGCCTATAAGAAAATTGCCCGATGCTAATTACTTAGCAGGGCCAGTTAGCCCTGGCGCTTTCCCCGAGGCTGCTCCTCTGCAAGCTGCCTCTTGTGTTCTCCATGCGGGGAAAGACAGTTCCTTGGTACCAATATTCGTGGTTACCAGGTGAAACAAGAACACATTCCAATCCAGGTTGTGTCAGTAACATATGCAGAATTAGCAGGTTACGTTAACAGGATCAGAAAAAAAACCCTACTTTTTTGGATATCTTTGTTACATCAAGGCAAGAGTGGGGAGAAGCATAAGTTTATACAGTATCAGCAAGGTTATTTTCTGTGGGAAGCTTTTGGACTTGTCAGCAGAAGGTTACAATATTTATTTAATTTCTTAGCATCCCTCTTCAAGGCTATACAGGACAATACTCATATTGAAGTCACCCTCTGTCAGTCAGTCACAAGAAATGCCACCACTCTTGCATCAAACAAAGCAAGCAGAACAAAAAAAGAAAGACAAAAGAAAAAGACAAAAAGATTACTTAGGTGCAAAATCCTGGTAGCTATAGGACAGATGGTTCTCAGGGCCAAGAGCCAAGATTTCTTTGTAATATTGGCCAGCAATGATATAAAATCTTATTTATTTATTTTTGTGCTTAGTCTTCCGTTGAAAATACCATAAAGATAAACCTGACAGTGTTCAAATTCAGTACAGTCCAGCCTTATCTTTTCATCCTTGGTGGCTTCAATTCTCTTTTGATCTTTGCTTTTTAGGATGGTGAAGTATGACGACTGCTACGTCAAATTTTTATGAGGGCTGCTGACATTTTCCCTCTGTCTTAGCGGTCCCAAGGCTTGTCAGCCGCAAACTTGGAGGGCGGGTGCAGCCTCATTCCTCTTTGCTCTCTACCTCAGCAGCTCTCCTGGAAGATGATGTGAATGTAATGACATCATCCCTACGCAGGGAGGAAAAAAAATATTCTGAATTTCTCAGACCAGGGTTTGGTGAAGAGGAAATAGAAATCTGAATGAAGGGTGGGTGCCAGCTTCCTATGCAGAACCACCACAGATTGGGAGCTGCTGCACAGACGTGCTCTCTCCTCAGAAGAGCCTCGTTATTTATCTCGATGGACGATTAAGCCTTCTGCCAGTACATGCTACCTAGAGGTTATAATTGCATTTTTGCAACTGAATGCCACCAGACTCTCGGTGCGGGTTTGCAGAATGGTTAAGGTTGGAAGGGGGCTCTGGAAGTCACCTGCTCCAAAAGGAGTTTCCTGCATTTGCACAACTATTTTTTGTGTTATTACATCCATTCCAAACTATGCAAGGTAAACTGAGACCTTCCAGTCTATCTTTGCTTACTTAATTCTTAGGAAAAATCCGGTATGAAATCTATTCTTCTCCATTGGTTACTTTTTTTTTGAAGTGCATTTTGAAGATAGGGTCTGGGGACAGCATTGCATTCCAGCCAAGTTTTGATGACTGTGAGGATGATCCGTGAGTAAGGGGGTGAAAGAAGGAAGCTGAGAGCAGAGTTGTGCTTGCGGTGATAACACAGAGCATGAGACTGTCCCGTTTCTTGTGATGGCCTCTCCTACCTATGATATGGACAGCGCTGAGGACTGTTACAGCCTGCCTAACCTCACCTTTTTTTACTGACGAAATATGTCAAGCAAACACAAGGCAGAGGGGAATAACCTACAGGAAGGCCGGACTCTGTTATGAAAAGACCAAGGGAGAAGATGTCATGGCCATTGGGCAAGGGGCCAGCAGCAAGCAAGGCACATCGCTGCCAAGTTTAAAAATCTCCCTCCTCCACCCCCATCAGCCACCGACCAGGTTGGGAAGGGGACGGGAAGGACTTCATGACGCTAATGGGATGTGAAATACGTGGTCTGGTTAAAAACCCAAAGGTCATCTCAGCTGGCTCTTAAAATAAGCAAATAAGATCAATTTATGTAACATAATTACTTTTAAAAACAAAAGCGGTGAGGTATTTTTTCTTTTAATTAAGAAAAGTCTAGTTATGTCATCCATCTGGGTTTTTATTAAAAAACCTCTGGTTTTGTGTCATAAAATTTTATTAGAGAAAAACCACACAAAGATTGAATTAGGATAACTTGGAGTGTTAAATCTGACTTAAATTTACAAGTTTTTAATTTTTTGTTTGTTTAATTTAGTGAAAGCTCTATTATAACACCCTAAAAGTTTTATTAAATAGAAAAAGTTATTTTGCAGTAGACAGAGGAGACACGTAAGGGTCATTGATGGTTACGAATCCAGGGTAAAGCAATGAATCTCCACTGATCTCCACAAAGCTAAAGTCGTTTTACACCACCTGAGCATGGTGGTGTAAATTCAGCTTCAACTCACCTCCACTGCCAAATAACTGTTATGATAATTTCCTTAAAATAAGACATTCATTACAGAAAAAACAACAGCATTATTTTTCTTGCCTATCTTTTTCCAAAGATAATTACATCTAGAGAGTCTCTCTTTGCTTTCATTTTTGCACATGGATATTATTTAATCACAGTCTGCGTCTCCTTAGATACCACTGCTGCCACCCCAGGACTCTAATACTGAGGGAGTTCAGCCCCTTGAGCATCACAGTGCGGACTCATCACAGTGAGGAGCCTGCCTCTGCCAGTGGAGGTGGAGAGCCCATGTCCTCCGGGACAGGTATAGCAGGGCTTACAGACCGGCTGTCTGCTGCTCCCAGTCCAGCTCTCCGTAAATTTCATGGTCCTTGATAAGGAGGGAGAGGCAGAAAACACGTATTCATTGAGAAGATAAAATAACTGAAATGCTAGAAAGCAGTCAGAAAGAGACCAGTCAACAGATCCAGCCAGAGCACAGGAACTGACTGGGAAAACTGCAGAAGGAAAGGCTTTGCAGCAATGTAGAGGAAGCTATGGCCCTCCAGAAGAG
Source organism: Scolopax mira (assembly GCA_004320125.1). Lineage (NCBI taxonomy): Eukaryota > Metazoa > Chordata > Aves > Charadriiformes > Scolopacidae > Scolopax > Scolopax mira. The sequence continues at coordinate 93,019 of BJBW01004030.1, read as the reverse complement.
CCGCACAGTGAATTATTAATGCTTTATTATTCCTGCCTCAAGGTCAGACCACATGTAAGGCTGTGTCTCTGAATTTACTCCATGTTTTACTCAGAAAAACTCCCAGATTTGCAGCCTGCAGGAGACCCAAACCAGAGCATCTTTGCTCTTGGACACATTTCGCCAGAAGTCCCAGTGTCTGAGTAGAGGCAGGACAGAGCCATCCCCACACCTGGCATTCCTGTGCTGTTCACACCTAATTTTAATCTTTGTTCAGGGTCTGCTCTTTAGAGTGAAAGGTGTGTATCTATGATCACTTGTAAGTGTGCTGTCTGCAGGACAGAACTCATCATGGACAGATCTTCTCTGGGGAGTAGAAACCTTTCTTCATTCTAAACTGAGTAAGTAAGGTAACTAAGAAAGGTATTAAAAAATTTGCATGAAAGAATATATGCCTTCAAACTACACAACTGTCCTTTTTTTTTAGGTCTCGGACCAGCTGTGTGATGCCTGTCAAGGCTGCCTACATTCTTAGGGCAGCATCATAAGCTGAAGCAGGATTCCTCTGCCTTCCCCTGTCCTCTGCACCTGTGCATTACAGGCACAGGAACTGGTTGCCCAAGGAAGTTGTGGATATCCCTTCTCTGGATGTGTTCAAGGCCAGTTTGGCTGGGGCTTTGAGCAATCTGGTCTGGTGGGAGGTGTTCCTGCCCAGGGCTTGGAAATAGAAGATCCTAAAGTCTTAATGTCCCTTCCAACAAAAACCATTCTATGATTCCATGATCATGATCCCAAACCATAGGGAGATATCATCAGCAGAACAGCTGACGGTATCGATCCATCGGGCAGCTCCAGCAATGAATGTCGGGTCGGGACTGCCTTGACAAAATGCTTCATCTTGCAGTGAACAGACTGGGTCATACTATAAAAAGGTCTAAAGAAGCTATAAAAACTCTTAGATCCCCCACCAAAAAGAATGCTCTCTTGTCTTACTATCTTTTCATAATTTAATAACAACTACAAACACCCAGTAAAAGAAGTGTTAATTCAACGTACAAGGTAAGAACACCCCATATTCTTATCCTCTTCCATTCCAGGACATCTGTGCATATTAAGCAAAAGGATTTATTATGCACGGCAGATTTAGCTGTACTGTTTTAGCTGTACTGAGAGTAAAAAATGTGTCTCACAAAAAACTAATTCAATTCAATGGGAAGTTCTTTAATTTAACACAAAAATTTTTTTTTACTTGAAAGATGCTTTGAAATAATTAAAGAAAGTGGAATAAACTGTTGACTAAAATTACCTTCTGAACGAGTATTATTTTGACTTCTGAGAAGAGATTTGCAGCTGACAATGATCTAGATCAGTTTTCTAATGTGGGGGTCCTTGGCTGATTAGTTGGGTTCTCTCCTGTTATCCTCAGAAGCCAGGTGCTATATTTGAGAGTAACCATGTGACCTCAGAGCATGGCATTAAATTTGTTCCATCATTTTTCAGCTGCACCCTCTTACATGTCTTCTTCAAATCTTTTTTCAGTAGACTATTTAGTACTTTAAAAATGAAAAATACACACTAGGTAAAGTCGTGGATCTTAGTTACTATAGTTTGTTCTCATCTCCAAGTTACTCAGAAGCTGCAAAGATAAAGATTATGCAGAAGCATCCTCTTCTAAAGAGGTTTGCACTATAATAAAAAAACCCATGATATTATTGTGTGAATGTCCATCTCTCCAAAAAGTAAAGCGTGATTTCTTTGCTCAGTTCTTCTTATTCTAAAGTGCCTACTAAACAGAGAGCTTATTGTGAGATGGAAATTAATGAATTTCCTAAGAAAAAGTTGTTTAGGCAACGCCCAGAAAGTTAGTATCCGTTTATCAGAGTGAAAAGTTTGCAGTGGGAATCAAAGCAAAGGTGCTGGATGATTTTGGTTTTTAAAGTACTTCGTAATCTCCGCATACCTGGGCACTCCTTGACAGGCATTTCCATTGGAGAAGTTATAGGACAATATTAATAAAAATAATTAATTTATATTCGCAAGAAAAGGTGCTAGTAATTTGGTTGTTTTTATTTGTGTACCCACAAAGAAAAACCTGTAATACATCCTTATGTTCAAACAATAGGTTGTATATGGACATCCTTCATAAAGTTTTGGTCTTGTATGACAGCAGTTTGTGTTATTTTATATACATTTGGAATTACAAGGTCTTGTTTTTTATTGCTGAAAAAGCTGTACAGAAAAAAACAACAGCCGCTGTTTTTTTCCACCTGTTACATTTCTCAGGGAACGTTGTCTGAGAGGAGTAAATGTCTAAGTGATCACTGTTGACATGGGAGACAGAGAACTGGTTTATGGGCTGAGCATGGGACTGGGAAGCAGTCTCCAGGTTTGTCCTTCTGCTTGCTCCACTGACCTGCAGTGTCATATTCTGCCAGTTTTTGTGTTGACCTTAGCATCCTCGAGGTACTTAACTTTTAGGATGTTTGACCACCTCTGAAATTTTGCTCTCCAGAGCACAAAGGGGTTCAAGAGTGATGAGCACCCTCAAATTTGGCTAAAGTCAATGAGCATCAACGTACTCAGCATGTATATCCAAACAGCTTTGTTAAAATGGAAATTCCCTGGGAGGCAAGATACAGGTCACATTTATTTCTGTGTTTTTGGAAAAGGCCATTCCCCCCACCAGCTTCCAGCAGGAATTTCCTTACATTAATTATTTCACATATTATTATAACTTATAACATTATCATAAATAAGGTAGGTGGTTGACACCCTGCCTTATTGCCATTAGCATTCTACACACAGGTGGATAGCTTGAGTTTGCTATGCAAAGTAAGAACAGTTTCTATTATCCTGTAAATATAGTCTAAAAGTCAGGACATATTTATTATTTCATCATATATAACGTTTACAAGGTACCCTACAACATTGGGATCACGACCGTATGCTGTGCAAGAGGCAAATATTGTCAAAACCAATAAGAGCAAAAGGTGATCTCTCTTTTTCACAACACCTATTTCTCTAATCGTGCTCTCTAGTAAATCGTTTATAAATAGAACTACTATGCAGTTAATGTATTCTCTGAATTAAATCTAAGCTCACACCTATAGGTGTATAGGTTTCACACCTATACTAAGAAGGTAACAGAAATAACATTTTTGTATCTTCTAATCAAAGAAGAAAAGCTGCATAAAGATCGCAGACTGTGCCAAGAAAATCTCTGCCTGTATGAATGCAAGCTCCTTAATTTGCATGACAAAGACTTCCCTCCCCTTCCAAACTACTAGTTCTTTCTCTTTCCATGAGAAATAGCACGACATTTTCACTCCATGCTTGCAATGTGGAAAAAAGAGGACCCATGAAGGCATAGGACATTAAATTTTCAGCAAAATGTGTGTGTTCAATACCTTGTCCCTGTGCAGGGCAGGTCTGGACTCTGTGTTTCCTTTGTGCAGCAGGGAGTTCCTTCACTACACCAGAGATTTCACAAGCCTGATTATAAAATATATTGCAGCTGACACAGCAGAAAAGTGCAGAAACAAAGGACGGATTGTGAATGGCCAAAACCCTCTGTAAGGCGAGTCTTACCATGAACCGCGGGTTGCCTGCTGGTGCTGACCTTCTGGGGGATAACCAGAGAGACGCCACCGAGACCCGCAGGGTAGGTGATCCCTCTGGGCAATTTTCAGGCTGGTGATAGCCTCCAGACACAAGAACCTACCTGCAGACCGTGGTGGGGCAGAGCAGCCCCTGGGGAAGCACATGATACCCATTGAACCTGCTGCCTCCCCAAAGGATGCTGGCGCTCGGCAGGGACTCCAAATCAGGCACATGTCTTTAATTGAGTAGTATGTATCACTTTTATCTCACGTGCACTCTTGCTCCACATTTCCGCTCCCCCATCTACTTATCGTCAACTCAAACCAGATTGGAAAACATCGTGTGCCAAGTTCTGCTCTGAGCTTTATGGTGAAAGTCAAATTAACTCCAGTTAATTCTTCACACAGAATAGTCACACAAAAAGCCGTTGGGCTTTTTTCTCTTTATTACTGACTTGTATCTCTTCCTAGCCAATTTGTCAGGATCCTTGCTCTCTGATCAGATAGAGCTCCTGATAAACACAAGATGGATTTTGCTCAGAGCAATAACCTGACAAAGACAAAGAGAGATTTGCTCAGAACAGGAATACTTTTTTATTTATTTTGATCAAGTGGCAACTGGTAGAAGAAAATGAGATTCAAGGACCCATTTTTTAAAAAGCACTTCCAGATCTGTGCCAAAAAAAGTATTTGAGACGTTGAAGTACAACAATTGCTCATCTACTTGCTTACTGATACTGATAGTTCAGTAGGTATTAGAATCAGTAGGTATTCAGTAGGGACTGCAGGAACTTCTTATCACGGGGTAGAGAGACACTGTGCCAGATTCTGATCTCAGCTGCACGTGGTGTAATTTACCTTATGTTCATACTTCACTAGAATAACTGAGATGGAAACGTGCCTCACCCTTCCCATCCTTTTGCTTTTGGAGTTGAAGTATAGGGAAGATTTCTTTCAAAATGTAGGAACAGTGAAATGATTAACAAAATCAGTTTCAGGGCAGTTTCAGGCTGAAAAATGTATGATTCATAGCAACTTGTTCAGACATATTCCTAAATTATATACATTATGCCAATTTAATTATGTAATAGAAGGGATTGCTTGCCCACAGTTCCCACTCATCTGACTAAATGCATATGGGCTCACAGAAAGTATCACAAAGGAGAGGGAGTGAGAAAAGTGGCACTGGGATTTAAGAAAAATGCATGTAGCAAAACTAATACCGAAATGGCAAGTTTTTCATTCCACAAAGTGGTCATTTGTTCAACTATAGAAAAAGGCTGGGCAGAAGAGCATCCTAACAACAAGCCAAGGCAATCCCAGCATAGGATTGATGCCATTAAATGGAAGGGAAATGTCACAGCATGCGTAAGAAATCCGAAGACTTCAGACAAGCAAGCTCTCGATTGAATGTGGTGAAACACACATATTATTTGTAATTTCACAGCCTTTCCAGTACACCTCTCCACTTAAATCAGAGGTTTAAATGCTAGTGAGTGTTGTTTCAACTTCTTTAGTGCTTTGATAAAATCTAATAGGTGATTTCTGACCAGTCTGGAGAAGGTACAGTTATTTGTAGACCACTTGCAACCCATGACTGCATCTTCCATGAGTCCATTCATGAACATTCATTCAAAATTGCACCATCTTCAAAAAATTTCTGCCTTGTTTATGCACTGAAAGACTTCTGTCTATTGGAACATGCATCTTCATAAAACTGTATCACACCAATCTCTTTTGAAAACAGTGGTAGCAAATGGCAGCTGAACATGAGGGATGCAGTGGTGGCAGCGCTCACAGAGATAAATTACTCTTTGCAGTGCTGGGAAACTTCTGAAAAACTGGTTCAGTCCCCTGAACGTGCCAGAAGTGTTATCCTTCTCTTAGTTGACTGTCATTTCACAGAACAGCTTTGGCACCATCTCCTACAGCCATCCGACCTGGTGAAAACCATTTCTTTATGAGAACTTGTGGCTGCAGTTATACTCTCGTCAGTGTCAGACTTGTGCAGTAAGGCATAAACCTTGTATAGCTCAGATACCAACATGTAATTACACTTAAATAGGATTAGTAGGATCAGGTAATTCCAAGTTTGTGCTCTTTATCGCTTCAAGCCTGCTTTTGTCAGCTTTGGGAGAGCAGATAAGAAATGACTGGTCACAAGATCCTCCATGTACCCCTGGGACACGGGTATCCCCCTGCAGATCCCGGAGGCCAGAAAGGATTGCTCCCAGCCAGAGGGGAGAAGGGCTGGGAGCAATAAAAAATATAAATATATCTTATAAAATATACAATACAATATAAAATAATCATTTAAAAAAACCCCACAATCCTTCAGTGTATGCTTTCTGTGCCAGCTCTAGCAGAGCTATAAGTTCACTGCTGCACTGGAGGAAAACCTGCCTGTTCCAGGAGAACAGCACTTGGGCCAGGGGCAGAATAAAATATATATAGGGCACAGAGCACGAACAGCCTATGAGCAAACAGAGTGGGCACAGCCTCCAGCAAGACTTGCTTCATCAGGTTTGCCTGCTCCGCAGTGAGGGAGCAGGAGGAGCGGGAGGCTGTTGGCTGGCCCCACACCTCACTCTGGCCACTCAGATGTACTGGGGGCACACAGGGATGCAGAAGGATACAGGGGGATCCAGAAGGATGCAGGCATAGGCAGGAAGAGGCACGTGCTTGCAGGAAGCAGAGGGAGCATGGACATCCCCAAGGGAAAAGGGACACCCCGCTGACATGGAGCAGTGTGCCAGGTGGAAGTGCCACTGGTGAAGACTTGCTCCTAGTGCTTGGTGTGAACTCTTGCCCTGCGGAGAAGGCAAGGAGGACCTGTCACCCAGGGGAGATGCTCACACACAGTGAAAGAAGAAAATCTTGATTTACTAATCTGTGTCCCCATTAACCATCAGAGCCAGGCTTGGTGTTTGCCCACAGGTCAAGCAAACCTGAATGAATAGGGCTAATCAAGTTAACGAAGAATAGGAAAGTGTAGCAGCCTCCTACAGGAGAGAGGGACACCCCCCATGACAAGCAGCACTGTCTCTGGATCCCCACTCCTATGGGGGGAGCAGTCGCTGCCGCCCCAGCGCATGGGGAAACCGTTAGCAGCGTCACCTCATCCCCCAGCAGTGAACTCAGACCAGCAGCATCACTTCTGTGTGCCACGCCTACCAGGTCAATAGAGTCCGAGGAAGCAGGTCTAGTATGTAAGAACCCCTTAAGGGAAAAGGAACGACATAGACTGTAGGGAAAGGCATTCCTGTACTCCATCCACCCATGCAGTAACACACAGAGGCAATCGACATCCATCAACTGTGAGGTTCTTCCTTCTCTTCAGGGAAATCATGGCATATTCATGTTTAAGGTATGCATCATTCCTGCTGTGTGTTGTAAGGCAGGGTCAAACTCATCTGAGTTTGGAGCAGAAAAGGACATACTCCTTGTTTGTTTGCACAATGGACATTGTTTGCACAATGCTGAGCTAATCCCTGAAAAATCTCAGCTAAAGAAAGAACCTGTGTTGCTCCACAAATATGCATCATCAAGTTTACAGATCACATAGCAAGACCTTTGGGGTTTACTTGCAGAGTTATGGGGTTGTAAACTTGCCAGAGGCTGAGAAAGAGGAGCAAGTCTGACCACATCTGGTCTGGATGCAAGCTGGAATGGTATCTTCTTAGAACAGTATCTTCTTCTTGTAACTATTCTTTAGTTACAGACAACGAAATTGTGGAGCTGTGCTTTGAGAGTGATGCAAGGAATACGCTCCATCTTGCCTCAGAGCTTCATGTGAGAGAAATCTGTGTCAGCAGAAGGAAAAAAACGACCCCTGACTTTATATTTCAGTTCTCCACTGGTCTCTGATCTGCATGTTTGGCACTGTTTCTAAGCTTGAGTCATCTCTGTGCAGGTACCATGTGTTGTCATCCACTGAAGAAAGCAGAAGGAGATTTCTGTGCACTTTCTTATGGAGAATGCAGGATTCAGGTTTTCTATATTTTTTATGTATAATAAGAAACTGATCAAAACTGGTTCAGGAACAGTATAATTTAACATATTTTCTCTTTTTAAAATGAATTTTAAAAAAAGAAATAAATAATACTCTCCTCTTCAATGACGGGCATCATCTTAAGTCTGATTTAAACTTACCATAACCCTAGGATGCAGGAGACAGATTTTTTGCCTCAGATTTCACCTGTTGAACCTTCGTATAACCAAGCTGGGAGGCAGAAGCTAGTCCTTGGTTCATCTTACTCACAGCATTTTAAGTGGCTTTGGGACATTTCACACTTCTTTCTAACCAAGTTTTGCAAAGGCTTGTTTACACGAAAGCACAGGATTTAATTTCCTTGATAAAATAAAACCAGGAACATGTATATTTTATAAACACATGAATAGCACCCGTTTTATTTCAGTTTTCCTTTAAGCATAATAAAAAGGAATTGACTCACCCAAAAGCCAAGGACTACCAACAGCCAACAGCGGGCTCTCTGCTCTATTCTGTCCCTGGGGCAGGTCATCCCCGATGACACGACGTGGGGTATCCTGCCAGCCAAGAGGGATCTGCTGAATATGGTATCTTTTTTGCCCATCAGATTGAGAAATGGAAGGGGGATCATTCTGGTTTCCAACATGTAGCAGGTTGTGACGATCAACTAAAAGATATTGCCCTGGGTCTAAAAATCATTCCTTATTACCAGCCTAGCTCAGCCTTCATGCAGAGACTTTAGCAAATTTCTGAGTTATATCCCATGGGAGCTGATAAAACTCACCTGTCTCATGGGGAAATATTTATTGAATTCACTAATTCTTTTAGAATAAAACCATTGCTTGATGGAGTGATTCCAGGGCTGGGAACTGAGACTAAAGTATTTTCTAAAGAACACCTCTGTTGATCTCTGGGCTCACCTCTCCCACTCCAATCCTCTCCAATTTCTGCCATTGGCATCAGTGGGGCAAAGACTTCATTTTTGTACCAAGCATGAACAAAAAAGGATGTAGAACTGGGAACAATAACATTTACTGGACACTGTTGATGACTTTGATGATTACACCAGGGACTTCTGGTTCTGTACAGCCAAGGTGCAGCAGCAACAGAAAGATCTTCCTGTTAAAATGTCAGAAATAAGGTTCTCTGTTTGGACGGCTCATTAGCAGCAGACTCTCAACAGAAGTTAAAAAAGGCTTCGAAAAGGATTAATACTGTCTTGAACCTGACAGTAACCATGGATAAGGGGAATTACATCAGTATAAAGGAAGGTGTGAATTTAATTAAATCATGCTGGCAACATAATTCCCCATGTGAGCATTTCTCCTTTAATATGAATCATGGTGATTTTCAACACAAATTATGCTACTTAAGATGTAGCCTAAACTGAAGAAAATCACTCTTTATCCTGTAATAAGAAGATCCACATGGGAGATACTGCAGCAATATATCTGTAATTGCAGTGGTTTGAGTTCCCATGCAGATGAGTCCTGACTGATAGAGTTATTGATCTGTGCTGCGGCGTGTGAGAGGGGAACAGGAGCATCTTCTCTGCATGGCCAAGAAGGACAAAAACTTTTGATTATTTGATGTCAAACCACTTCCTCTATAGGACTCTAATCCTCCCAAAATACTATTAGATTAATGGCTGAAACAGAATACATAAACAGATTGTGGTTTATCTCTCATTTTTTCAGACAGTAGTGCAGTCTCACAGGAGAAGAGAGAATGTGTTCCTGCCTCTTCCCTTGCAGCCAAATGTGAGATGAGCTGGCACTGGAAGCTGAGCCTGCTTTCACGAAATCTTCTGTGACAGCTCATTCTCACTCTTTGATTCGGCTATCACTGATCACAGGCACATTGCATCAGACCTGCCAGCTCTGGCAGTTTATCAAAGATCACACTGTATTCCTATAGGTACTATAAGTAAATAGCACAATGTAACTCATATGTAAGTGTCTAAACACAGCCTAAAACACCATTAACTTCCATATAGATATGCCCAAAACAGGCACACTGAAGGCAATGTATCAAAAGCAATTTATGCCAAATAAGACTCTAACTCCAAATGTTTGTGAAGTTCAGCACTGCCTTTGGTAGGTTTCTTTCCACGTGCAAGAGACAGTCCATATGGCAACTTTTAATTATTAGCATAAATATTTGGCCAGGATATTAATATCAACAGCACTACTTCTGCAATATAGTGCTATGGACAATCTTTAAAGTCTGTAGACTCCGGTCTTTCACCTGGCCACTGATATAAAACTCAATTTATGAACAAGTTTCACCACTCTTCTGATCAAGGTCACAGACGAGTAAATGACTTAGGATGGAAGACATTTTGTCTTGGCATAAGAATATCATGTTTTCCCTCAAACAACACTTTTTGTAAGTAAATATTGCATGAAACCAGGAGTGCCTGTTAAAACACTTTCCTTGATGAAATATTTAATACCGTTGTTAATTAACAACTTACATCCCCCTTATCTTCTTAAAAAAACAAACACATTCTTCTCTGCACAATGAATGAAAATGAGAAAAGGCCAATGGTGAAGGATCTCAGTAATTTTTATGAATGGAGAACACTTCCTTCTTAAGATATTCAAGAGCAGGGCTTCCACTTTCTGAGTGAGGTGGAAATGCCTGGCCATGGATTCCACAACAGCAATGCAGGATGCTGTCTTTGGAGAATATCTTTTCTCCCTGACCAGCCTTACATGGTGGGCAACGGGCAAAAGGAAAATCCTGGGCTAGCTGAGATGCCAATGAATCCTATTTACACAGGCATCATACAAGGGCCCCACAACATGGTGGAGACCTGAACACTAGATGACCATGGTGATGCCCTGCCCTGGAGTAGAAAACACTACTAAGGGGAGGGGAGATCGTAAGGCAAAAACAAAGGAGGACAGAAACTCAACAGCAAAACACTTTTGGAACAAGGAAGAAGAGCCAGGACAACTGGTGTGCTGTGTGGATCACAGAGGACATGTTAGTACATGAGGACACAGGCAAAGAGATGAACATCTGTGCTATGACTTACTGAAGAGTGAATCCTGCTCCTGTCATAGCAGGGTCACCCATGAAAAAGCGCCATCAGGAGAATCTTGAGAGGTTTCTTTCTCCTAGTTTGATCCTTTCAGGTGTCTCCTGGAGAGGGTATTCCTCCCTTTCCTGCTTGAGGAGGATATACTCCTACCTGTGAAGGTGGTAGGATTCGGTCCTGCAGGCTCTCCCTGTTGCATAGAAGAAAACAAGCTGTGCACAGAGGTGCTTTGGGTCAGGCCAAGGCACAGACCCTTTGGTGTACTGGTTTTGCACAGACAATTTTGTCAGTGACACAAAGCAGATCTGCAACTTGAGCTGGTCCACTGCTCTCCAATGACCTCCTTCCAGGACCTCCTCCGAGCGAAGGCAGGGAGGACTCTGTTGTTTTTGTGTCATTTTTGAACTGAAGACCAACAACAGTAAGCAATAAATGATAATTTGGTCCTGTCGTGACTGCTGGGCCACAGACAGTGCCCCCCCCC
>BJBW01004030.1:35693-80150 GCA_004320125.1 Scolopax mira | reverse complement strand
AGCCTCTCCACGAAGTAGAGCTCTAGTTTGCAACTGGTGAAAAAGGATCCACATAATAAACAGGGCAGTGTATCCATGTCTGTGTGGAGCACTGCTTTCAACTCAACAGGAAGAAGGATTCCCTTTCTTCTTTCAAGACATGTTATAGCAATACGTGACCTTTGGATAGGACAAGGGGCCTGGTGGGATCTTCAAAAGCAATGAAGATCAATTTTTACATCTCAATGTCCAGGAGCTCCCATGCATTAACAGATGCTGCAGCTTTTTACAAGACAGAGCAGCAGCCTAGGAAAGGTTTTGGCATCTCTGCCTACCTCATGTCCGTGTGGCACATTAGAAGGCAGTTTCTCAGGTCACATGGAAGGTGTGTCTTATTTCCTCAGGTGAATGGAGACAGGGAAGTGCCCCCTGGGGCCTGTGTTTTAGTTGTAATATTTCCTTTGTTGTAAACAAGAAGTTGTGCCCTAGGAAAGGATGTGCTAAAAGGATTTCACAGAATCACAGAATATTCATGGTTGGAAGGGACCTTTGAGATCATCGAGTCCAACCACACACAAAAACACCCCAACAACAAAACAAACAAAACCACCACCACCCCCCCCAAAAAAACCCCAACCACAAACCAACACACAGAGTGAAATGTGCTTCGCTTGCAGCTTGTCTTGGCTTGTCTTTCCCTCCCGGTGTCAGAGTCCATCAGCCAGTGCACCTGAGTGCCCATCTCCCTCAGACTTTAATGATGCTTTTGAGGTATCTAACAAGGAATTAAGAGTCTAAACTGCATGACATCTGTTAACACAATCTCAATTTTTTTCATAAACCAATACAGTTGTAACATTTAGGAACTTTAGATCTGTGAGTGAAAGCTGAACTTCTGAAACTTAAGAAGGAGCTGAACAGACTTTCAGGCCTAAGGCTCAAGGTTCCTCATGATTTCAGCTAAAAGTATTTAATAAACATTGCAATTTAAATATTTTAAATATCTGTCATACTGTAATATCAATCATTTAAATACCATGAGGACATACACCACAAAAACAGGTAAAGAAGCAGACTTTGAAGAAAAGCCAGATGCAAAAGTGCATCTGGAAAGAAAAAAAGTGCAAAAGGAAAGAAAAGTGCAAAAAGGAAAGAAGTTAAATGAGATGTTGGAATAGAGCTTAGGTGTTTTGCGTTCAGTTTTAACAAGCTCTCAAGCAGTGCTTGAAGCAGTGGTTAAATCTAATTCATGAATCAGACAAAGCCTGAGAAACTCCATGAGAGAAATGCGATTCCTCCTAGGGCCAGAGGTCACCAGCAGCATTGGAAGCTGATGAGAGCAGGGGTTGTGTCCAACAGCCTCCTGTATCTGCAGCTACTTGGGGTTGAGCAAAGCTTTCCTGTGTGCACAAAAGCAGACCTGTATTATGCTCCTAACATTTCCCCATTAGAAAGATCCTAATGTCCTCCCCAGCTTCTGTAACTCTGGGAAGGGCTGAGATGGAGACATGGAAGGGGCTAAACAATCATATACAGCAGTAAAGGCATACCCATAGGGATACTCACTCTGATGCACCCAGTACGGTCACCATGACTAAGTGATAGGAGCTTCCTGAAGATACCGTGGGCAGGGCATCACTGCCTGTTGCACAGCAATGCTCGAAAATACACACAACTGCAACTCACATTATTGCCTTTATTGCCTTTAAATTGCTGATAGGCTCTTAACAGCCAACAGACATGTCTGGGTGAGGCAGGCACACTTTCACCATCAGACTGCGAGTTTTAATGTGGACTCAGCCTCCCTCCCGATGCAGAATGAAGACAGAAGTAAAATCACCAGGGTATTTTGTGGCAAGGGCAGCGCAAATTAGCATGTGAGTTCTGTTACCAGGATTATAATGCTTTTAACAGGCATGATGCACATCCTTGAAATGCTGTGTCAGAGATTAGATTTCGGCTATAAAGTCCAGATTACTTGATGTCCTTCATTTTTCTTTCTGATTTGGTTGATACAAAAGGCTGTGAGGATTCTCTTTCACTTAATTTTCTTTGAGCAGGATAAAAGCAACATTCCCAGCTTTATTTTATCTGCTGGGATATTCTTTATTTATTTAATGATGGGATGCAGTGTTTTGGCCATATTCCTCCTTTCAGCTTGTTGCCTCCTACTCCACTGAGCTGATTGCCCAGTTGTCAGGGCATTACATCAGCCAAAGAAATCCACAGGCAAAGGAAAACCACATCAGTTGGAAGGAATAGTTATTTTATTCTAACACTGCTTAGTGAACAAGGGGGAAAAACTGCTAGAAACATGTTGCTGGCTTACAGTTTAATTAATGCCCTCAGCTTTGAGCCAGCATAAATTATTATTATGAAGGAAATTGCTAAGATCAGGCTATGTAGCTGCTTGCCAAAGGAAAGCAATTCTGATAGTTGCTATAGGGAATTCTCTGCAGCTTTCCTGTCATTTTGCAATGTTCTTCATGCTGGCCTGCTGGACTTAAATGAACTTATGCCAAAAGTAGTGCTTTCCCTTAGTGCGGAGACTAGCGTGGAGACTGTGCATCAATACAGCTCACTGGTGGTGCTCATACTGGGAGTGTGCTTGTGTCTACTCCGGGATCAGTATTCTAGAGGAACAGGATGTATTTTTTCTCCTCTATCCTTACCCTCTTTTAAAAAAACCTGATGTTGCCTGCTGGCAGTAAGCTTGACAGTAATGTCCTCCGAAGTGAGGACAGCCCTAAAGGTGCCCACTTACTGATTTGCTTCTCATGTACTTTGGCACCCCATACCAAAAGCAGCCATCAACTCTCCTAACAGGGACATACGCACCCTCTGAAGCCTCTCTCCAGTTAATAGTCTTCTACCCTCCTGCTCCTTCCCTGGATACCTAAAAATCCATGCTGTGTTTATTAAACTTCTCCTTGAGTTACCAGAAAAGCACTGCCTTCATACAACAGACCCAGGGGACCAGCAAAAAATCAGGAAGATGAAATCCTTGTAACTTCAGATTTATTTAGGTCTGGAAAGAGTTTGTGAGAATGAAGATCCAAACCTGAGGAAAAAGCGAAAGGACATCTGTACTGGGTTAATGCCTGTGAGTTGGAAAGTTGCTCTTCTCCTTTGTGTTTCCCCAATGCTTCAGTATATTAAAGAGAAGAAACAGAAAAGGACAGGAAAAGGGCTAATACACTACAGCACAAACACCTCTTGGGGATCATGGAGGGGCAGATATCCCTCTCACAGCCCATGAACTTTAATACTCTTAACTGCTTTTCAGATGCTTAATGATGGGGTTTTTTGCTCAATGTTTAGCTCTATGTACTCCCTGCTATTTATTTAAAAAATAATTGAAAATATCTTCCCATTCCACAGGAAGTGCAATTAAGTCTGTGCATAAAATAAGGTAAAAGGTACACATGAATCATGGTGATAGCATTCCATACAGCAGAAGACATGCAATAAGCTTGACTAATGCTTTAAACAAAGACGTATCTGTTTTTCACAAGTGTCTCTTTGAGTCACGCCAGGAGCACAATACATTTCTGACTCTGTGCCCCCGAGAACAGACAGCATTTCTGTGAGGCTCCTTATCTGGCTATTCAGGGGATTTGGCTCATGTATCCACCGCCTCTTCCCTGATCTGCACAACACCCTCTCGTTCTTTTTTTTTTTTTCCTTACAAAGTCGTTGCAAAATGCACTCAGCAGCAAGACACTATGATTTCTGTCCTGCCTCCACCTCAACATCAGTGTTACCCATCCAACCATCCAAATCATATTTCATTGTTCCTATAAAGCTGCTCAGGCCATAGAACAAGGGACTGTTTTGCTCTCAGTGTGCAGGACAAAAGACTGAAATGAAACAGCATCCTCTTAAAAACCAGAATAACTCTACAGAAGTCACCAGGATTAGGCTGATTTGCTCCCATGAGGATCTGTGCTGTGTCCTTTTTTTATCTACAAAAAGTACCCTGCACAACCAATTAAGGCTTCTTCAAGCTTGGGACCTTGGAACTGATCTTATTTAATACTTTCATTAACGACCTTGGCACAAGAAAATGAAAACATGCTAATGAAACTAGAGCATATCACAAGATTCAAAGGCTGTGCCAGCACAGAGGAAGATCAGAGTGTTACACAGGTGGGCTAAGAGTAAAACAGGCAGGATAAAACTGAAGATCATGGAGTCTAAAGTCATGTATTTAGGAATTAACATCAGAATTTCTGCTATAAATGTAGAATCCCCAAATTTAGCAGCAAAATAGGAGCATCCATTTTTTCTAGCTAAGCACAATCTGACAACCCCTTCCTAAAGTGATGCAGGGCTGAGAAACAAAAGTGAGATGCCAAGAGGTACAAGAAGATTCATTTTCACCAGTGAACATGCTAGCACTGATAGTCCTATTGGGATCTCACTTGGATGCTTTAAGACACTGGGCTTTTTGGTTTGAACAACAACAAATTCAGGTTCAAGAGTTGCTGAGGTGCTTTGGTGGTTGGAAGGGAAGGAGGTAGCTGCAAAGGGACCAGCATACAGAGGGTTTAGGCTACACTCGTGCAGGCAATGTGAGTGAATTGTAAGGTAGGACTGCAGCATCTGAGCCAGATGCAGCCAACCAGGCATGCTCCTGCCTTGAAACGTGCATGGAATTTGCTCTCGTGTTTCAGTGAACAAGCACAGAGCCTGCCAGCATCCCTCGCACCACCTCCCCAAGGGTACCCCCAGCGTATTTCTACTCTTCATAACTAAAGACAAAACTGAGAGAGCAGACAGGCCTGCAGGAATGGCTCCCACAGAAGCTGCCCTAGCAATATGTTGACAAGTGGATCTCCCTTGCCAAATTGGACTAGACAAAACCATGTCCTTCCAACTAATGAAACACTTGTTTTTGTTCAGATTCCTCATCTGGGACTCCTATCCTGGTGTTTTGATATCTGATCCCATTTTTCCCCATCTGCTCACACATTGTCTTCCCCCACACCCCAACCCATTCCCTCCACAAGCTGCCTTCATGCACCTGAGAGATGAACTACAGAAGGGAATGTCAGGCTCTTGTACTTAAACATGGGCATTAATTAGCTCTTTTGCAATGAAGCAGCATCAATATTTCAGCAGCATGAGGAGAGTGGAAAGCCCAGAGCTGACTAGGAGCCAGACAATCATTTGGGAATGTAAGAGATGCCAGGACTTAGTCATCCTGTGTTGAAGTTGTGGGAATATAACATAGCAAAGAGAGCAGCGTTTCCAGGGACTGTGGACTTCCATATTACCTCATGGTTGCTGAATGAGCCATTGTGATGACACGCTACGTGCAGAAATACCTTTTCTGGTACTGACTGGAAAGACTGATGTAAGAAAGACAAAAAAAAGTAGAGAGCCATACTCTGATCCCAGTGCAATCGAGCCTGTAGTGTACAATCTCCAGCCCACCAGCCAGGCTTAAGCATACCGTAGAGAGGAGAACATGTACCCATCACCTTAGCTCGCACTTCTCCTCCTACGCAAGGGGTCAGCTGCTGACCAGGGGCTGTCTGGAGTGGTTTAGAGTCCAGATAACAAGTGCCTGTCTCTGGACACCACAGGAAACACCTGCAACTCCAACAGGTTTCTTGGAACCACCCTGAGATTCTGATGCCACCACGGTTGCTCACAGCATAATTTTTTATCCAAACTGTCTCAAACTTCAACCAAAGCTAAAGTCAAAACAAGAAGATTTTTTTAGCCACCATCTCAGCTGCCTCAGGTTCTGCTGTTGTCACTGATGCAGGCAAAAAAAGTGGGAATACCGGTTTTACTTTTCACTCAGGCCAAAGATTAACTGCACAGTGCTTAAAGGTACAGGCTACTGCTCTATGTCTTGAGTAATGATCTGGAAAAGATAGTGAGCAGGGTAAGTTTTCAAGTGACACAATGATATTTGACAGTCAAAATAGTAGCCTGAGATAAGGTTGTGAAAAAACTGCATACAGACCTAACAATGCTGGTTGAATGGACAACACAAAACAGAGGAAACTCCATGTTACTGAGTATAGTCTCAAAAGAAATCACTTAAATATCGATTTAGTCATCAAAATAAGAACATTTGCACAATATTCAGCATCACTCCAACAAGCTGACAGAATACGAAGAAGCAGTGGACTGGGGAAACACTGGACTGAGAAAAATCTTGAAAGTATTAAACCACTGTCTCAATCAATATAGTTTCACCTTGCAAGCAGTGTTCAGTTCTAAGTTTCCCATCACAAAGATATATGAGAAATAGAAAGTGTCCACAGAGGTATGATAGAAGAAATTCAGAAATAAGTATGGACTAAATGAGATTGTACAAATCCAACAATGGGCTTACAAGAAAAATCTTCAAGCGATTAATTAAATACAAAAGACACACATTCACAACAGGCAGCATTCTCTTCCAATTTACACCAGACATAAATTTGGCCTTATCCTTTTAATGTGAATCAAGGGAGTTTGTGCCCTGTGAAAGTAAAGCACTAAATGAGTTTTGACAACAATCATCCTACTTATCAGGCCCTGCAATTACTGTTCGTTCAAACCAATTAAATGGCTGTGTGCCAAGAATAACAATAAAACCAATTGCATCAGTAATACAGAATATTCTTCACCGCCTGAAGAAATGTATGACTTTAAATGAAAGTATATAAGTATAATATAAAAGGGGAAAATCTAGAGAATTCAGACCCTTAACAAATGGTGCTTTTAACCATATGAAATACAGTCCTACATACAGACCTGATGGCTGCTTATGTGCCTCCTGAGTGAACATAACCTGCACATAATTAGTATATAGTCTTTCTATTGGTCTGTTACGAGTAAACTTCAGGCATTATAAATATTCAAATTGGTCTTATATTTGTAGACTTTGGTTTATATTCAACCTATTGAATTTTATTTAGTTGCCTAAGGATCTGGAAAGAGACACCTCCAGAGGCTCAGTGAGATGGAAAAAATTGTCCCCCAGAAATGCTTCCCACAGGCTACAAAGGGATGCTAGGGCTACTATGCTCAACAATTCAGCAACTTGGAATTAAGCCTAGAAGAGAGAAATTCACATCTCTCTCTCTAAAGTGTCCTAAGAAAATCTTAGGAAACAGACTTGACATTTCTAGGATAAACCCTTCTATTAATGTGTAAGGGAGACCTCACTGCAGCCCTTCAATATGTAAAGGGGGCTTCAAAGAAAGATGGAGAAGGACTTTTTACCAGGACCTGTAGTGACAGGACAAGGGGCAATGATTTTAAATGAAAAGAGTGTAGATTTACATTGGACATAAGGAAGAAACTTCTTACAATGAGGGTGGTGAGACACCAAAACAGGCTGCCAGGGTGCCCCATCCCTGAAAGTGCTCAAGGCCAGGCTGGATGGGGCTTTGAGCAACCTGCTTTAGTGGGAGGTGTCCCTGCCCATGGCAGCGGGTTTGGAACTCGATGATCTTTAAACATCCCTTCCAACCCAACCCATTCTATGATTGTATGATTCTACAAGCATAAATACATATTCACTAAATACCCAAATAGAGTAGTTTTAATTACTCAAACTGTTCCATAAGACTCCAAGGGGTTCTTGATTCCCCTATAAACTTATAATAAAGCCAGAGAAATAATTACTTCTCAAATGACTGCTCGCTGTAGAATGTCTTTGTTATTTCACATAACTAATATACAGACCATGTTTGTCCCCATCGTGCCTAAATCTTACCCAGACAAGAACATGTCAATTACAATACTATCCTATGGACACAACCTTTTTCATTTAAGATTTTTCTGCTCTCAGTAATAACAGACCGCCAATTCTAAAGAATCTCCAATCCAATCACCTTTATGATTTTAATGATCCATGCATAGCTTTTCAGCACAGGCACACATTTATAGAAACATTGTATTTAAACTTACGCAAATTAGATCAATTCATAGGATTGGCTGTTCTTAAGAAAGGGAGCAATGCTAACTACATAACAATAATATCTATCCTTTCAAATACACTTTACTGAAGGTTACACAAACAAGAATATTTTGAGAAAAATAGAAACCATTTAGCTGCCCAGGGAGGAATCCCATAAACAGTCAGAATGAAATAAATACTGGGATTTAATTACAGCTTTTCTGTATTCTATTTGAAAGTTTCCAGTGTTCAAATACATGGAAATTAGATCCAAAAATTCCTCCCAGCATCACTGTTTAACATCCAGCACCCTCAGACTAAACTCCTCATGCACCCATCCATGGATCAGGACCACATGTGAATCTCTTTATTTGGAAATATGTCCCATTACATACCAACATAGCAAATGACAGTGTATTAACTTGCTCTTTTGGGGGACATTTGTTGTAAGCATAACTCTTTTACCTCAACAGAAATCTTTACTCCCTCAGCAGCAGCAGAACATGAAAAGAAAGAAATGGGAGATGTCTCGCTTATGCAGGTTTCCCCAGAAGCCAAAACCTCTCATTGGTAAGCTCACCCACTAATGTAAGAGGCAACCCAATACCTTGACACCTCTTTCACTAGCCTGAAGCTTTTTTTCCTTTCTTGTAGCTCCATGGATTCTCATCCTATGTGTCTGAGGCTTCCTACAACATTAACGTAATGAAGTGAAACAATTTGCATTAGCACAGGCCAACATTAGGCAGTTTGTAGATAAGATAAATTAGGCGCCCACCTGAAGTGCCTTTACACAAATGCGGGCAGCATG
This sequence comes from Scolopax mira, assembly GCA_004320125.1. Lineage (NCBI taxonomy): Eukaryota > Metazoa > Chordata > Aves > Charadriiformes > Scolopacidae > Scolopax > Scolopax mira. The sequence continues at coordinate 71,451 of BJBW01004030.1, read as the reverse complement.
GGGATCAAGCAAGAGAAGTTAGAGATGTGTGCATGCCTCCAGGCTTACGGTCTTATTGGCATTACCGAGATGTGGTGGGATGGCTCTGGAGTGTTGAAATGGAGGAGTTACAGACTCTTCAGGAAAGACAGGATGGGAAGACAGGGAGGGGGTGTTGCCCTCTATGTCAATGACCAGCTGGAGTGTGTGGAGCTCCACCTGGGGATGGATGAAGACCTGACAGAGAGCTTATGGATCAGGATTAAAGGGACCACAGGGGCAAGTGATATTATAGTTGGGGTCTGCTACAGACCACCAGATCAGGGTGACAGGGAGGATGTGGCCCTTTGTAGACAGATAGGAGCAGCATCATGCTTGCACAGGGTCCTCATGGGGTACTTCAACCACACCGATATCTGTTGGAAGGACAACAGAGCAGGGCACAATTCTTGGAATGTATTGATGATAACTTTCTTCTTCAAATGATCGAGGAGCCAATGAGAAAAGGAGCCATGCTGGACCTTGTCCTTACTAACAAGGAAGGGGTGGTGGGGAATGTCAAGTTCAAGGGTAGCCTTGGCTGCCGTGATCATGAAATGGTGAAGTTAAAGATTCATAGGGCAGTGAGGAGGATGTGCAGCAAGCTCACTACCCTGGACTTCAGAAGAGCAGACGTTGTTCTCCTGAGAGATCTGATTGGGAGGATAGCATGGGAAAAAGAACTGGAGGGGAGAGGGGCCCAAGAGGGGTGGTTGGTATTCAAGGATCATCTCCTCCAAGCTCACGAGAGGTGTATCCGAAAAAAGAAGTCAGGCAAAGTAGCCAGCAGGCCTGCGTGGATGAATAAGGAGCTGCTGGACAAGCTCAGGACCAAAAAGGAGGCCTATAGAGGGTGGAAGCAGGGATGGGTTGAATGGGCAGAATACAGAGAAATAGTCCGAGTGGTCAGGAACAAGATCAGGCAAGCAAAAGCTCAGGCATAACTAAATCTAGCCAAGAACACCAAAGACAATAAGAAAAACTTCTACAGATATGTCAGGGACAAAGGCAAGACTAGGGAAGTTGTGGGCCCTCTCCAGAAGGAAATGGGAGACCTGGCCACCCAGGATATGGATAAGGCTGAGCTAGTGAACAACTTATTTTCCTCAGTCTTCACCAGCAAGGGCTCAAACCACACTACCCAAGTCACAGAAGGCAAAAACAGGGTCTCTGTAAATGAAGAACTGCCCACAGTATGAGAAGATCAGGGTCAAGACCTCTTAAGGAACCTGAAGGTGCATAAGTCCATGGGACCTCATGAAATCCATCCATGGGTCCTGAGGGAGCTGGTGGATGAAGTTGCTAAACTGCTTTCTGTCATATTTGAGAAATCGTGGCAGACTGGTGAAGTTCCCACAGACTGGAAAAAGGGGAACCTTTTGCATAACCCTGATATGCAAAAAAGGGAAAAAAGAAGACCTAGGGAACTATATGCCAGTCAGTCTCACCTCTGTGCCTGGCAAGATTATGGAGCAGAACCTCCTGGAATCTCTGCTAAGGAACACGGAAAAGTCATGGATTCAATGGATGGACCACTCAGTGGATAAGGAGCTGGCTGGATGGCCACACTCAAAGGATTGTGGTCAATGGCTTCATGTCCAATTGGTGGCCAGTGGTGTTCCTCAGGGGTCCGTACTGGGACCAGTGCTGTTCAACATCTTTGTTGGAGACATGGACAGTGAGGTAGAGTGCACCCTCAGCAAGTTTGCTGATGACACCAAACTCGGTGGTGCAGTCGACACGCTGGAGGGAAGGGATGCCATCCAGAAGGACCTAGACAGGCTAGAGAGATGGGCTCATGCAAATCACATGAAGTTTAAACAAGCCAAGTGCAGGGTCCTGCACCTGGGATGTGGCAATCCCAGGCACAAATGCATGTTGGGCAGAGAACGGCTAGAAAGCAGCCCTGAGGAGATCTTGGTGGTGTTGGTGGAAGAGAAGCTTAACGTGAGCCGGCAATGTGCACTGGCAGCCCAGAGAGCCAACCGTGTCCTGGGCTGCATCAAAAGAAGTGTGCCCCTCTACTCTGCACTCGTGAGACCCTACCTGGAGTACTGTCTCCAACTTTGGAGTCCTCAACACAGGAAAGACATGGGTCTGTTGGAACAGGGCCAGTGGAGGGCCATGAAGATGATCAGAGGGATGGAGCACCTCTCCTATGAGGACAGGCTGAGAGACTTGGGGTTGTTCAGCCTGGAGAAGAGACGGCTGTGGGGAGACCTTATAACGGCCTTTCAATATTGTAAGGGAGCCTACAGGAGAGCCGGAGAGGAACTCTTTGTCAGGAAATGTAGTGAAAGGACAAGGGGCAACAGTTTTAAATTGGAAGAGGGGAGATTTAGATTCGATATCAGAAATAAATTCTTTCCTGTGAGGGTGGTGAGGCACTGGAACAAGTTGCCCAGAGAAGCTGTAGATGCCCCTTCCCTGGAAGAGTTCAAGGACAGGCTGGATGGGGCTTTGAGCAACCTGCTCTAGTGGGAGGTGTCCCTGCCCATGGCAGTGGAGTTGGAACTCAATGATCTTTAAGATCCCTTCCAACCTAAACCATTCTATGATTCTAAGTACAACAGTGATAAAGTTTTTCAGTAAAGCAAAGACACCGTAAGTTAACTGCCAAAATGAATTCAATTGCTAAAGATGCATGTAGAGTGTCCTGTTCTTGGCTTGTCAAAGAGCATTTCAGCCTAAAATATCTATATATATGTATATATGTGCATATGCCATCCCCTTCTTCCACTGAAGGATTAGTTCATTCTTTATACATATATCATTATTAATGGCTTACCAGATACATAATCACAACCAGTTAGAGATAAGTTCACAGAGAAAGTTATATCTCTGGTTAACTGCTTGACTACCTTCTTTCCACCTCTATCTTTTCTGTCCTCTCCCTTTCCTTTCTTTGGTTTCTCCACACTGGGAATAATCTAACAATTATAGTTTGCTGTTATCACTCCCTTAGCAGGCACTGTATTTCAGAACAAAAGTGCCTTTCTTTCTAGAACAGAGTTTCCATATGGAGAAGTACCCCAGCTTACCTACGGTGTACAGGGTTCTTTTACCAGTCAGATGAACATCAGCCTTGATATTATATGGCATAGAACAAAAAAGGATGTTTACACTATATAGGGAAACTACATTGGGTGCTTTCCGATCAGATGTTTATTTTTCCAACTGTTAATTGACCTAGTAAGAGATATTGCCTCTCTGCACCAGTTTTGCCTGCTAACATCCCTAGCCCATCACAGCTACACCAATTCAGATAACTAAACAAACAAGAGTGGCCTGTGGCGACCTGTCTGCAGGACCTGAGGCTTTCTCACAGCCTCACTGTGCTCCTAACCACACCTCCAGCGCCCCTTCTCCAGCCCCCGCTGGCTAATCTGCTTGACTGATGTCCCTTCTCTTGTGGGGATAACACACTCATCCGGCAGCTGCAGGGAAATGAGAAGAAGAGAGAGATAAAAAGCAAAAAGATCAAAGGCATAACAGACAGAGCTCTCCCTGAATTTAATAAACAACTGATGAAGCCTTTCCAAGTACCAGTGCACCTTTATGCATTTTGGTCTTGTTTCCTAGTGCCCCCTTCCCCTTCGATACTTCTCATTCCCCTAAAGACATGGTAAATGTGTGCAGGGCTTATGCTCTCTGCTCTCTGCATTTCATTTTTGCCTTGCGCATCCGTTCCCTGCTACCTGCTTTCTCATTTGTCATGACCATTGGCAAATAAAGCAGAAGAGCCAAAAATCTATACATATCTATTGCAATATAGACATTTTCTGAAACCAGCAATCTCATAGCACCACAACAAACTGTTCATGGATGAGTGAATTTAATGGTCCACTCCCATAAATTGGGTAATTTGGGTAAAAGCAAGCTATATAATTAGAAAAGAGAACTAGTTACTTGTAATGAAAGAATAATTAAATCACCATTAAAGGGAAGTTAGCTGCATTAATCTTAATTCTAGGGCCCTACTGTTGCCTCCTGATATCTTAAGCTTCAGGAGGATAAAATTTACTCGACAACCTCAGTGACCGTTGCCAGTCCTGTTAGTTCATGCAAAAGAGAGCACTTTATCATCTTTTGTCAGAACAAGTTACATTTAACTGAACAAAAGCCATTAAATCACTATTTGTTTCGTTTCTGTAAAAAAAGATACACATCAACTTTCAGGGATGCCGTGGAGCACCAGCTGGCTCCTCTGTCTTCCCACTTGCAAGTCACAATGGCTGGGACAAAGCCAGGGAAAAGAAGAGACAGGCTGCAGGGAGATCTGCAAAAGCTTTGGGTCCAACTGGACTTGGGGAGGTGTGGGGTACGTCTGGAGAGGAACATCCCATGGGACTCCTCCATTAGTGGCTCTTCACAGCTGCAGCCCAGTGAGGCTCCAGGGCTTTGGAGACACTTCACAAGAGGTTCACTAGACCTGCATTTTTTATGCCAACTGTTTAGGCAGCTGTTAAGGCAGCATCCTCCCTCCCTCACAGGGCAAGAGGAGGAAAGGAAAGCTTTCTGAGGTGAGGAGATAGCTCACGCAGGTAACATAGGTTTGGCTCTGCTCCCCAGAGCCTTTCCCACTCTTCTGTGCCACATGCTACTGAAGGAAAGGATGCAGAGAAACAGTTACATGGAACAAACCCCCAGAAAGAGGAGTGGAATTTAACATCAACTACTGCAGCGGTAGGAGGAAAGAAAAAGAGTCAGATAACAGCTGAAATGTTATTACCAACCATTATCAGTAGCTGCTTCAGTGTATCAGACTGTAGCAGCATTTACTCCCTCAGCAGATATCAAAATTCATCAACATCATCCTTCATCAGCAAAGACCAAACTACTCCCAATATGGAGATACGCTTACCCTACACACAGCTTAAGCAGACCAATGGCATTCGGCAGCAAAACCAAGGTTCGGTACCACCCTCCCACGATGACAGTCACCTTCCTAACCCAAGAGTTACGTGACTCCTCCCAGCACAAGAAAATGGTTTGCATAAAACAGCACCCACCATTAGCTACACACTCAACAACCTCCTCCAGAGGCTTGTCCTCCCGGAAGCAATTAACTTATCCTAGTAATAAATAAGCTGTGTGAGTATTTTGAAAATTTAAGGAGTCCTGTGGCCTTCCTCACAGCAGGATGCAAATACAACACAGAATAAGGCTAAATAATGTTTAAAGAGCTTGATCTCACTAGCTTGCATTTACTTGTTACTTACCAGACACTGTTACTTACCAGCCTCTACATGTATGACTTTTTATTTTTAATGTAAGTTTTTATTGAAGAACTCCAACACCTATAACCACCACAGTGGCTTCTTTAAACACGTCAAGAAGTTGGGTGGTTGGAAGTGAAATCTTTTGCTTGGAAAAGCACTGGAACTACTAGAATGGAATGGAAAACTACTGGAACATAGAAAACCTAATGAGAAAACTCAATTTTAGTATGCTCAGTTGACAACTTAAAATTTGCCAGCAGAATTTTCTTCAGACTCCACCTCTCACTGCTGAATGTCCTGTGCTGCTAAACAAGTCCTCTTCTTTGACCAGAAGTTTTACTAAAAGTTGGAACAAGAAAAGAAGGGTAGAAGGTACAGGATGATTGACATCAAGGAGAGCGAGATGGGGAGTGTATGGACAGGAGCGGAGCAGAAGGCAGCAATCAGCAGGGGAGGAGATGGGATAACAATGCAAATTAGGGGCAGATAATGAGGCAAAGGAGATGATAGGGAGTGGCACAGGAGCAGAAGAGAAAAGTCATTGACCACCAGAACACGAGGACTTTATAACCACAAAATTCATTCTCTTGCTATTAAGCGAACAGACATGACACTAGTTGTAAAGAAACTCCATCCCACTCAAGGCCGGACACAAAATGAGTAAGTTTTTCTACCGTTACCCACAACGGGGCTATTTCAGATTGCACAGGAGTAAGCTGTAGATCCAAAGAACTCAGTCATGCTGATGTTTGGTGGCAGCCTGTGCAAATCCCATGACAGAAATCTGCTTTTGGGGGCCCTTCATTTGTGTGTTTCCCTTAATTCACTGTGCTATATATTTGCTTCATGAGATGCTATGTACCCATTGTCCAGAGCGCAGGGAAGGAAGCTGCTGTCTGTGCCACCTTTACTTCATTTGCTACAGAGATGAAGAAAAAACATGTGATGGAGGGGACTGGTTCTGTAGGGAAAAATAAAGGAGAGTCTTAGTAGTTATGGCAAATGACTGAGCCTCTAGAAAATGGGATTCTAATTCTTGTAAAGTTCACATATAAGTCTAAGGAATTTGCTTTATATATATTCCTCATTTTTCTCCCACACCCCAACTGAGTAATTTGTGGTGTGAGCTGATAAGATGCTGAGTGTGAGTAGGTGTGCCTGAAGCCAGCAGTAGGTGGACATGCCAAGCAGCGTAAAGCGTAAAATTCCAAGCACCCTGAAAATGAAGGTCTTTGATTTAGTATTTATCACTCTGGAAATTAAGGTCTTACATTTGTCCACATAGGTATCCAGAAGTGTTGATATTTTTCATTTTCTGGACATAAGATAATGCCAACCATTTCATAATGGTGTGACAAGGGTAAAGTCAGTAGTGGTTACTAGATGATAGTATGCCTGAAATGCTCTAATGGAAGTTAATTTATTTTTTTTATTCAATGAAGAATAGTGCTATGCAGTAAACTATACATTAAAGTATACATGGAATAAGCAACAAAAGAAATATTAAATAGAAACGCAGAATGTGAAAGCTTCTGGAGTTTAGTCTGTTGCTGTCTCAGGCAACTACATCATATAAGCACTTATAAATTGATCAAGGTCCACTTTCGAAGTGCATGGACTTCCTGCCTCAGCACAGGGAAGTTGTTCTACATCTTGTTGCTCTGAAAATTCCAAACTTTCTAATTCACAGCCTAAATTCATTAATGTCAATTTTATACACAATTTGACTGCCATTTAAATAACAATTCTACCTCCGCGTTGCTCACTGTCTTTTCGAGACATCAGATTTCCTCCTAACCTTTATTTTGCTAAACCAAACACAACAAATTCTTTGAGCCTCCTCTCACAAAAGCTCCCCAAAAGAACATCATACTTAGCAATAGGGTTCCTCTGGTGAAATGAGCTTATTGGCTATGTGAGTAAAACCTGTATCATAGTGGGGTCCTAAGGCACATAAGCCCCCAGGACCCAAACCCGAAAACCAAGCAGCTGCAGCACACTGCAGGTTTGAAGCCGCACACACAGGCCACGCAGCTGCTCTGCATGTAGGTATCAGGCATGCAGTTAAGTCTGTATCATCTCACTTCCCAACTCTTACGACAGCTCTGCATTTCTTAATGCAATCTTCTCAGGAGGTGGGAGAGGGGCATGAGCTAACTTAGATGAGGCTAATTCTGATATATTCTGCATTTTTGAGGGGAACTAATGAAGGGTCTTGATTAGGGCAGCTGTCCTTCCTCAAATAAAACCCAGCACTCACACACACACATTTCATATAGGTGAAATGGTTACTTTTATCTTTGATGGAGACATGAAATTAATCAAAAAGGGTTTTGTTGCAAAATTAGTTGATATTGGTCTTTGCTGCATGTGTAAATGAAGATAATCATTAAGGACTTTGCTAAAATTATGAGCATATCCTTCCGACAGAGGAAAGTAAAAAGACAACCTGGAACAGTAGCAAGTTACCAGGACAGTGGTTTCTGAGGTAGAATAATACATTTCCAAAATGCTCCCTGAAAGATCTTCAATAACTTTGAAAAATGTACTGTTGATAGGTCCTTTTTTATAACATAAATGCTTCCAAACTCAAATGACAAAGAGAGTGACTTGTTTACGGCACAGATCCAATTTCCACATACATAATCCCAGTCCCAGTCCAAACTCAGATGAAGAGCTTTACGAATTGAGACAATAACATCCTGGGGTTGATTCAGAGAATTCATCATCCCATCTGGATGCTGAAGTTCCTCATCATGACTATATTTGGTGATGCTGGAACTAAAGGTGAGAAATCTCATCCCTTGCTGCAGAGACTGGGCGCTGCACAAAGACATAGGTGAACCTGAACTCACAGACCAGATGTGTTCGATCTGTGCCATGGACTTCGTACACTTAATGCAGGACAAACAGCACAAACCCACTGTGTCTTTACCACATCCTCTCAGACTCAGGCAGCGTGAGTGCAGGCAAAATCATGCCTTCAGTCAGCCAGCGTTTCAGATATACACACAGCTGTAGGTGCCTTATGTTTATCCACTCATGGATGAGCAACATTTTGTTATTCATATGTCATAGCACGGACTTAAAATTCCAGTTTCTGTCCTTTGCACCTCTGACCTCGAGAATCTGAAATCAGGAAGGGGAAAAAAAGCAAATATATTGATTGTTGCTCATGTGAAATCAGGAACACCTGCCTGTCACCCTACTCCCAGGGGCCAAGCACAGCCACCCTCATTTGAAAATGGCTTTTGAGAACCTGCCATTGTCAAATAAAACCAAAACCAAACCAAAAGTGTCAGGCGCAGTGTATTTGAAATCCCCGTCGCTCCCACCCAGGGCCGAGGTAGAGGCAGGGAGGGGCGGCAGGCCGCGCCGAGGCCTTCTCCTCCCCGGCCGCGGGAAGGCGGACTTTGCCCCAACACAGCCACTCCGGGACAGCCAAACAGACCCCCGCCGGCCATACCGGCCCCATCCAGGCCACTTAAGGGCCGCCGGACCGGGTCGGACTGTGCCCACCGCCCCGCTACTGCGGGAGCTCCCGCCCGCTGGCGGCTGAGGGGAGAGGAGGGCCGAGGGCGGCAGCATCACCGTGGCGACAGTGACGTCATCTCACCCTGGATCTAATTGGAGGAAACCCCGTGGCCCCAGCCGCAGCCCACGGGCTATCCGAGCTTGCGCCCTGCCCGCGCTCGCCCCGTGGCGGCGCGCTCTGTCGGGATTGGCCGCTGGGGCGCGGAGGGGCGGAGCCCAGCTGGCAGAGCCGGCTGCGATTGGCCGCGTGGGCGCGGGCTGAGTAGCGGGTAGGCTTGCCTGTGCCAACGCCCTTTAGCGCTGGCTCTCGCCGGAGACGGGAGCGGTTCTTTCTCTCCGCTACAGCTCTGAGCCAGGCAGCCGATCGGGTGGCGCCCGCGGCCCGGCCTAGCGCAGCGGACTCAGGTGAGCGCCGTGCCGCGGTCCGCCGGCGGGCGAGGGCCCGAGCCCCTTCCTCCTACCTGCCCGCCATTTTGTGATCGCGGCGTGGAGCGAACTCGGGCGGCCCCGGGGGAGCGGGAGGCGCAGCCAGCCCAGCGCCGCCATTTCGCACCCCGGCGGGGCCGCCGGTTTCCTCTTTCCGCCTTGGCCGCCGTGGAGGCAGCGCCGCCCGCCCTCCCTCCCTCCTTCCCTTTCGCTCTCCCTCCGTCCCCGCCGACCTCCTCTTCTCATACTCTCCCCCCAGCTCCTCCACCCTCCCTGGGGACGCCGGGCCTGAGCCCCGGCCCGCTGCCGGGACACCGCGCTTCCTTCATCGGCGGTGCAGGGCCGCCATCCCGGAGCCTCGGCCACTCCCGCCCGGGGGGAGGCCCGGACCTCCCCGCCTCCCCCCCACCCGCCGCCATGAGGCGAAGCCCGTTGGGGTTTAACCCCTTCCTTGCCTCCTCGTTTCCCTCCTTTAGTATTTATTTTTCCCTGGTTTTGGTATTTTCTGCTCTCACCCGCGGGTCTTGTGGCGCATGGGGGAAGGGGCTTTGGCAAGGCTTCCTCAGGCTGGCCGGTATCTCTAGGTATCCCTCTCTAGGCCCCTGTTAGGCAGCGTATTATATACGTTCATATAAGGATGGAAAGCAGGATGAGGACAGAAAGCCTGCTTTTGATGGAAAAATAGCTATTTCTTCATGCTGCTGGCACTGAGCCTTCCCCAGTTGGGTTTCTAGGTTGTGGTTTCCCATAGGGAATGGATGGACCCTTGAGAGGAGTCCTCTCCCCTTAGCCCTGCAGCAGTCCATCATCTCCACAAAGCTTCTGGAGTTGAGGAAGGGAGGCTCAGTGTGATCCTTGTTTTCTGGTGGGTCACCAGAGGTGGTGTAAGATCATGCTCTGTAGTGTTTTTATCCCAGCATCATTGTGACCCTCTTCGTTCTGGCAGGTGTTGAGCTGTGTTCTCGTGTCGATAGCACAACGTCCCCAGCTTCTCCTGCTTTTGGTACTACACTGCTCTTGCTCCACTGCCAGCCACCATGGATAAGACCGAGTTGATCCAGAAAGCCAAGCTGGCTGAGCAAGCTGAGCGCTACGATGATATGGCCACCTGCATGAAGGCAGTAACTGAGCAAGGTGCTGAGCTGTCCAATGAGGAGCGCAACCTGCTCTCGGTGGCCTACAAGAACGTAGTGGGGGGGCGGCGCTCTGCCTGGAGGGTCATCTCTAGCATTGAGCAGAAGACGGACACCAGTGACAAGAAGATGCAGCTTATCAAGGACTATCGGGAGAAGGTGGAGTCTGAGCTCAGGTCCATCTGCACCACTGTGCTGGTGAGTGGGGAATTTTCTTTTTTTTTTTTTAATTCTTAAGAGACAGAAATATAGTATTCATGTATGCTGCTATACTGGGGAATATAATCTGAAGTACTGTGCTGGGGTGGGGGAAGTCAATGTAGTCAGTAACTTCTGCAACCGTTATGTGGGTTACTGTGAGGAGGAAGCACTCTGCTATGGGCCCCATATGTGTAGAGGTATTTGAGGCATGCTCTCAAAATTGAGTGTATATTTGAAGTACGTTTTTGCATGGAATGATCCATATGCGCTTGGCAGTTGCACACATGCAGAGAATTTAACCTAAAAATGCCTGTTTGTGCTGTGATTAGTAAGCATATCTATTCATAAGATAAACTGAAAAGAAAATAAGAAAACCCCTTTATTTATTCAGATCAGAGATAGTAGCCTGTTAAAGAACAGGGTGTACATTTCATTTACATTTTATGAAGAAAAATACTTTCAAGTGGTCTTTATGAAATATGGAAGTTTTTTTTTTTAATACAAAACATGGTTTTATGAGGTAAGACACCTATATTGAAGATGGGAAATAAGGTCATGTAGAAATTGGCCTTGTCAGATTCAAGCTGACTTCTCAGGGGAATCTTTAAGATGAATTTTCAGTAATTCTGGAATAATGCAAAAGTAAGATTTGAAGACTTGGCATAATACCTTGAGTGTGCTTCAAAGTAGGGGAGTACATCTCTCTACAAGCAGCAGAATTCCAGATGCTATCGATAGCAGAACCATACTGCACTGTAGTGGGAGCTGATGAGATACTTGTTAGCAGCGTGGAGGCTGCTGGACCCTGTTCTCCATGACCACGGAGTTGTGGCTGCAGGAAGCTGCATGTGTATAATGCAGTAGTAATTGTGTGGCAGATAATCTTTGGAGGTTTACTTGCTTCTCTTTGATACTCGCTTGGTTTTGGCATCTAGTATTGTGAACACAAGAGCAGGAAGAGGCAAGCCTATAAGGAAATAAACGATTTTTGAGGTAAATGTGTCCTAGGTTGGTTTAGGAGACCTGAATTTAAAGCTGGCTGGTTTGGAAGTACCTGAATTTGCTTCTTGATGAAGCATTCTGGCTCATGTACAAGGGAGTACTTCTTTGTGTTGTGCTGACAATACCTATATGCTTCATGCATGCTGACACCTGGATTTTGGGGCGTTAGGTGGTTTTTTTTTTTCTAAATTGGTCAAAATGAGTTACCTTTGCTTGAAAATCATTTGGAAATATGTTAAGGAATTAACTGATTCATTAAGCTAATACATTTCAGAGTCTATGTCTTCCAAAGAAGCTGTTTCTACAGTTTCAGGCATAGTTAAATTGCAAAACTTTCACCTCTGTGAAAAGCACATGACTTGTGTAGGGCACTGATTCCTGTTCCCTGTAAGTTTCACTGGAACCTTTCTGATGGGGTGCCACCATTTGTGCTGTTGTCACTCCTCTTGACCTCCTCTCCTCAGTTCCCCACTTAAGAGCTAACTTCTTGGGACTCCGAACAGAAATAAGCTCGCTTTTCAGAGTTCTTAATCTCCCTCTGTCCTGCTACCAAATCTACCCCTAAGAGAGAGTTATGCATAAAATCTCATACTGGTGGCTGCTGTGCCACCTTAACAAGGAGCGTGCTTCCACAGGGAGATGGAATGTTTCTGATAGAGGTAGTAAGCCTCTTTTCACACAGTGTCTATGCTGAAATTAGTCCAAATTATACTGAAATTGCATCAAATGGTGGACAGTAGGTAGTCTGGTAACCATGCTAACACAAACCTCTGGTGTGGGGAAAGCAAGCTCTTCCTGTGCTAGCCAAATTTTTCTCTGCATTCTAGTCCTCCTCTGTTCTCAGCAATGGTCTGGTTGGCAACTCTCCCCTTCTTGCCTGGAAGGCAGCAGGAAGTAGTGAAGACTGAAACCTACAGCTGTGCAAGCTAAGGTGTGCCTTGCTTTGGTGGGGGGAGATATCAGTGATCTGCTGCAAGCTTTCTGAGTTTTACTCTTCCTCTGAGGACCATATGCAGTTATGTTCCGTTCTACTTCTCTCTCTTTCCTCCTCCATCTACCACTCCCATGATCCATAAGTCAGCATCTGAGAGGCTGGAACTCATAATGTACAGGCACTACAAAGGATGGGTTTCCTAAAGCTGAGCCACAAAGTGGTTTTGGCTCTTCCTCCTTTGAATGATAACTTCTTTTTTACTAATACTATAGTAAATGCTTGTAGCTTTTTTTAGATCTCTTAAGTTGAATCTGAGAGATGCTTTTTTTAATTCTAGGAAGGCAGCTAAACTGAAACAACTGCTGGCAAGTAGTATGGAAAGGTTGCTTGTCATCTGGAGTATTTGGATTTAGCAAGGGTGCATGTGTTGGGTGGAGTGCGACTCCTGTTAGTCATACTACTAACAGTTTTTTCAAAAGGCTTTTTTTTTTATTTTATTACTGGTATGGCACCACTTTTGAAAATGAAATATAGCTTCCTTTGTAGAAACCTTCACTTAGAATACTTGTGCTAGCATTATAAAATGCTTTTTTTTATTAAAAAGGTAGCAACACTGAATCTGCAGTTACTTTTTTTTTTTTTTTTAATTCCTGTGAAGAATGCCTCAAGCCAGTTAGGTAGGGCATTCTTTTAGGGCATGGCTTGATAAGGAACTTTAAATTTCATCACCACTCAAATATAAACATCAAAAATTATGTTGAGATACCAAAATATATATCTATAAAATAAAATGTATACTAACTAATTAATTTATAACCACCAACAGTGGTCACAGCAAGATAGTCCATCTTATGACAAACAGTGAAGATATTGCTTTAACTACCAGTCTTTCAAGCAAGAGTAGATGCGATCTGAACCCTTTTTAACTGTTAATTTTATGACTGGCCTTTCAGTTGAGAGTGGGTTTTTAATGAAGAAATGGTGTGACTTTTGTCAACCAACTTGCTCAAATGTTTTATTTGAAAGGTCCATTAGCAGGTTTTATCAAAGTCTCTCTATTGATTGACTAGCTCTTTGGTAATTTAGAGAATGAATGTTGAATCATCCCTTATGAATCGTCTTAACAGGTTGGCAATTTTATTTTATTTTTTCAAGATAAAGTTGAACTATATTGTTTCAGATACTTTCTGAGCACAAAGTTCATGTTTGTTTATATTCTCTGACTGATTTCAAGGTGGAGATACTAGGTAATGTAGAGGGGATGGGTGCAGCAGCAACTTTCACATAGTGAAATAATATGTGAAATTCTGCATATAGAATGTATGCTTTATTGTGTATGCACACTGCTGTTTAGTGACTTCAGGTTTTCAAAAAAGAGTAACTTTTGGGTTGGAAGTTCTTTGTGAAGCAGATCAAACTACTGGGTTTGCTGAAAGTTTCAGTCCCTTTACATAGTGCTAACCCATGTTGCAGTCAAGCTCATTTTGTTCTTCAGAGATAACTAGTGTAAAGAAAAGAAGGACATCAAACCTTGTCTGGAAGGAGTTCACTCTCCACCTGCAACTTGAGGGTTTTCTCATGTGTGGAGTTCTGCATATGTTAAATTTCTAGGTCCTGATGTCGGAGTTCTTTGTAGAGCAACAGAGACGAGGTTTGATGACTGCTTGCCCACAGTTTAAAACTTGATGAAGATGCAATGGCTAAAATCATTAAAGCTTGGAAACAAACAACTATATCTTGGTGGATATTTTCTCATTTGTCTCTAACTGAAACTTTAAAAGTTTATTGTAATATACTTTTAAGTTCTTTTCTATGAAAAGTTGCATCTATTTTTACGGTGTCCTCTGTAAGCAGCTTGACATTGCATTGTGTCAGGCCCACATTGCTCAGTTTTTCTAGAAATGAGCAGGGGCATCATGAGCTTTTAGAAATGGACCAAGAGTAACATTATTTGTGCTGTTGATTGTTTCCTGTGCCCTGTGGCAGTGTCTGCAATGAAATAGTCTTGAGCTGTAAGGTGTAGCTTATTTCAGTCTTTACTGTCTTAAGGTTAAGAGGATGCTTGTAAATGTTTGATCTTCTGTGAGATTGCAGTGTTAATTGTTGAAAGCATGTATTAGTGTGGTGCTCTTGCCAGCTCTCCTTTCCTTCCTTCCTCTCCCTGCCCCCACCAAGGTTGCAATGTTGTTACTACTTCTGCTTTGTTTAATCAAGAAACAATAAATGCTAATAAAAACAAGGCAAAAATCCATGTACACATGTGATTTTTACCCATTTTATAGATCTACTTCTAAAGTTAATAACTTAAAAATAGAACAAAAATACCCACGTTAGAAGGTAACATTCAAAGCAGTTTTTTCAACAGCACCAGTTCTGAGCTTCATTGAAAATGAAGTTGGTATTCTATTGCAGCAGCAAAATAATTCCTCATGCTAGTTAAAATATCTGATGTCATATGATGAATAAACTTTGACCATAACCATCTTTTCCCCCTACTGTTATCCCTGGCCTACAGAAAAGTGAAATCTTTATTATATGCGCAGAAATCTGTCAGATTTAGTATGTATGAGCTTGATGCCGTTGTATGAACAATTTACTAGTTTCATGTCTTGTGAATCCTTTTTCTCTGCTTTCCTATTTTTGGTGAACTGGCAGAGTTTCTATAGAAATACAGTGCTGCAACAGTGAAACGCTGGGATCTGAGTAAAAGGTTATTATGATCTTTTGACACTGGGACCTATGTAGGATGCAATTCTATTCTGAAGGTTGGGCATGCTAATCACTTAAGGCTACTTTTGCACTTGAATTAGCTGTCCCAATAGCAGTTGGAACAGTGTTTCAAGTATTACTTTTTTGTCTCTTGTAAATTAAAGCAAATGCTATTGACTCATCCTTTTTAAGAACTGACAAAAAGGACTAGCTACTTCATGACTCAAAGCCAGACCTTAGGTTCGGAACATTAAAGCATTCCCCACAATTCTGGATTTGCCAGCTAATTTGTAATAACAGTCATCTTTTTGATGGAAGATCACGTGTGGGAAGAGAGTTAATTCTCTTGGGTGTTCTTAGCACAACTTGTAGGAAACACAGGTGTGGTAAGAATTGTGGAACCTAATGCATTAGTGTTTTCCAGCTCAATATGCTCAAATCTTAAATTTCATTATTTGAACTTGACTTATTCTTAGTTGTACCTTCTCTTAAGTCACTTTTTGCCCTTTGTTAGAGTCTGCTTCTGGAGTACTACACTTCTGTGCAAGGAAAACTGATTCCATTTCTGTGAAAGGACTGAGACTTGCTGAGGAAATGGCTGGAATGCACTGAGGTTCTTGATGCAGCTGATAAGTGTTAAAAGCCCAACTAAAAATCGTTAAAGGAATTCTGATGGTAGAAGAAGCCCCTGTCCCCTGCAGACATTGTTTGCTGCCTCTTCCTCCTGCAACTGGATACTGAATTTCTAAAACAGGCAAGTGAGCTAGTGAAGGATACAAGGTAAATGGCAGCAAGGTATTCTGTCTGAGGTTCTCAAAACTTGCACCATTGTGTTATTTGTGCTTTCCTTTGATTTGCTTGGATATCTCCATCTTGAGGTAAAACTGAGAATAGGGTTAACTTTTATCTGTTGAAAGCAGAAAAACCTGAAGGTCAATGTTTTGTCTGTTCTTAAAAGTTTAAGAAATGACTACCAAAGAATTCCACTCTGCAAAGTAACAGCTCCTAACTGCTCTGAAAGGCCTGTCCTGATAACACCCTGTAAAAAGCGGGGTGTGGAGTAGTTGAAAATAGGAAATCGTAATACCAATGCAGGTGACCAGCTGTTGAGAATGTAACAGCCAAAGCCTCATCCAT
Organism: Scolopax mira; assembly: GCA_004320125.1. Lineage (NCBI taxonomy): Eukaryota > Metazoa > Chordata > Aves > Charadriiformes > Scolopacidae > Scolopax > Scolopax mira. The sequence goes on along the minus strand of BJBW01004030.1, from coordinate 55,135 downwards.
CTCTAGTGTCAAAACCATTTTTTAATGAAGGTAAGCTAGCAGAGAGGCTTTTAACAGATTTTTGTAAATCACTGTAATATTTGCCAGCCAGCCAGTTGTCATGCAGGTTTTTCTGGTACGTTAGAGACTAATATGATAGGTGCCTTTTTGAAGTAAAATGTGGAAGGCTATATATCAGAGGTGTAGAACTTGATGAGGAAAGAACACGCTTGAGTGTGAAGGTTATTTGCAGTTGATTCCTTTATGAAGGCACAAATCAGGGTTGTTTAGCACATTATTAAAGCATTAGATTATACCAGTTTCTTTATGGGTGCAGAAGCTTGGCATTCTATTTTCAGTAGTGAGGAATACCTGGTGTTCAGAGGAAGGCAGTGAGAAAAATGAGTGGGGAGGGCTGGTAAAAGTGATTTATATAATTTCTTTGAAAGTTCGGTAAATAAAGATGTGTGCTTCGTTAATCAATGTTTTCTTGTATGTGTAGATCTTGCCCCTTTTTTAGTTATATGCTCTTGGTCTTTTAGAATGATGGGCCTAGTGCCCCTAGATGCTACTGCTTCTCCATATAGCTCTACTGATTTCATTGGCCTTGATGCTTACAGGTTTCTTCTCGTCTTTTCTGCTTCCTAAGATGCCAGAACCGATATCCGAATGCTCCAGCTGACTTATAAGCTTGTAATTTGTTAATTCATTCCGTACGTCTGAATAACCATTTATGTGCACTGGACACTTAAATTATTTTTACTGTGCACTATGTCATAAGTGCTGATTTTCACGTCCCTGTGGTTCTCTGCGTCCACTGAAAAATATCAGATGTAAAGTCCTATGAACTAGGAAGTCCTGAATTAGCTGGAACTTTGCTTATGCCTTTCTCTTAATTTGTTAAAGGAATCAAGTGTTTGATTTATCAGTTTTTGACATAGATAAAGGTTTATTTCTTGTTCTAGCAGTCTTTATTCTATCCTTTAATTTGTCCATCCACTGAAGAAGTTGGATATAGGAGTCATGGTAAGCTGTGGAAACGGAGAACTTTCCTTTTGGTCTGATAATAAGTTCTCTGAATACGTTATGTAGACTCTTATCAGACTGAGAGCCTCATATTTCCTGCATAAAACTTCTTCAGGAAGTTCAGTTCTGAAGTTGAGTACGTTTTGCAAAATTCTTGTAGGCAGAAATTGTTATTAATGGAAGTAGGTGAGCAGGGCCTTAGCAAGAAAGTCAAGGTTCACTGGCTGTGAGAAATTGTCATAGCAAGGTTATCTGAAATGTTGGTTTCTATTTTTTGTGACTTTAAGGTTAGACTTCATTGTTGTAGGTTGTCTCATTTGGGGAATAACAAATTACTGGCACACTCCTAATACACCGAATGCAGTAATACATTGCTGGGTTTTCTTTGAGCTCAAGTTGGACAATGCAAAAGATGCTTCCAGCTGCAATGGGAAGAAAGTGCATCTCTTTTGTTGTCTTTCTGGATTTCAGTGATCACAAACCTCTGATCTAGGGCTCCCAAACAGAGCAGAACTGAAGCAAGTAGAACTTCTAAGCACTCCAGAGTTTTATTTACATGAAAGGCTGACTTTTAAAATCAGTTATCTGCACAAGGGCAACTTCAGCAAAATTTTATAATTATTGAAAAGGAATGACATTATTTGAGGAGTCATTTCTATATTTGACAGGGGGAACTGGAAAACTTTAGACTCTTCCATAAAAACTTGAATAATCCTTTGACTTTCACTGGATTGTTGGTTTTGTCTGATGAAAGCCTATAGAAAGGAGAACTTGCATTTCCACACACTTCTAATTCCTGGCTTACATAGTTCTTTAGGGGCCACAGAACTTTCTAACTTCTTGTTTCAGAAGAAATGTAAGCAGTGAAGGTAAATTCTAGATGAAAATAATCTCAGCCCCAGGTGGAAATAGTGTGGGCAGATGTGCTGCAGCTCATTCTTCCAGTGCATCTGGTAAGTGGGATTCCAGATATTTCATTTAGGGCCAATCCTACATATTTATCGCCAGTTTTTAAAACTATGTAGACAAAGACTCAGAACTGAATGGAAAAGATTAATTAGGTCACCCCTCCTGTTTCTGTGTCAGGTACGTTTTTCACTGCCTTTGATGGTGCTTTGCAGGTCATCTTAAGGCCATGACACTACTGGAAAGGCGTGCGCCTATTTTCCTCAATATGGAAACTGAAATACTAAGGGACTTAAAGAGGTCTGTATGGAAACTATTTCATGTTCTCCCAAAAGGAGTTGATGTGTAGAGCTTGAATCCAGAGGGATGAAGGGCTTACTTCTGCTGAATTATACTTTTGAAAGTAAAATGATCTTACAGTTGCAGCAGGGGACTCTCCCTTTCCTGTCAAGAAAACAACCGCTGAATGTTAAAACACACCTAGGTTGCAGTGAGTCACACTGTGGACTTTGGAATGACTGATTATACTTGAAATAGTTGAAAAGTCTTAATACCAACTTACTAAATGATTAAAACGGACAGTCATTTGTCAGCGCAAGCCCTCTTGAAAGGTCTGAGCCGAGACTGATCATCTGTACTGTCAAACACTGTGGAACATTTTATGTGTTTAAATTTGTGCTTACCAGTTACATTAAACAAATATATTCGTCTGAGCTGTCTCACCAACTTCTTAGCTTTACTTTTTGACTGCAATTAAAGTGGAAACCATTTCCATGCATGCTGCTTGTATGTGGTTTTCTCATATTGGAGCTTGGATGGACCATCAGAAATACTGGAGACTGAAGAATTTTTCCAAGTATTTAGCATGCTGCAGCCCTGACTGAATTTCTGTAGTGTGACACACTTCACATAGTGTGCCTTTTGGATGCAAGCTGTTCATCTCCTAGATGGGACTGTGATGTTGCATCTGTGTTCAGGGTGTTGAGTTAGCGCTAAAAGAAGTGATGGTGACATGCACTCTATGCTCATGCATTATTTTTAACAAACTTTGTCTTAAAATACTTTTATTTCAGAACAGCTTTTTCACTTGCATGTGAGCATTTGGTTGTGATGTTTGGCCAGTAAGTGTATGCTATTATAGGCAAGACCAATGTTAAGGAATCAGAGTTGCTTGCTATCACCCATCTGTTCTAGTGGCTACCTTCAATATTCCTTTAAAAAATAAAAGGGGCACTTAAAAGCTCAAAATAGGAAATATTCAGTGCCCACTCGGGAAGGGAAGGAACACCTGGGAAATGGCAATAAAACACAATCTCTGTAAGATCTGTGAAAATCAGTACCCAGAGTGGTAGCACCTCGTCTGTTGGCAGGTCTGATGAGCACTTGGACAGCAGAGAGCTTCTCGGGAGCTGATTTGAAGCTCAAGCTCGTCTTCCCCCCCCCCCCCATCATGGGATGAGGGGGAAGGTATTTTCTTTTATATTATATGCATTGATATTGATTGGTTTGTTCTTGTATCAAAACCCAGTAATACTATTGAATTTTCTTTTCTCTGAATGGTTTTTATGTCGAGCGAAAGTCCAGCAGAGGACTTTGTCTTAAATTACTAAAACGAGCAAATCCAAATCAAAGTTACTGCCCAAAACCTGTTACAATGTTGGCCTTTTAAGAATAGCATTTAGAATCATATACCCAACAGATAAAGGTGGTGTTGGAATAAGGTGTTTGAAACAACTTGAAGTAAGATATATGGACATTCGGCTCAAGAATATTGCTGAAACAGTTTGTTTGGAAAATTTAAACTTTATATAGACTTTATTCACAAAACTCTATGCCAGCAATCTTGAATGTTGGCGGAATCACTCTTGCTGAAGAGTATGCGTCAGTTTAACCAGTTCATATTTATAGAGGCAAACTTCTAAAGAGCATTGCTGCCTTTACATTGGCTTTTTTTCCTTGGTGGAGCAAAAGTAAAGATATACTATACTAAGTTGGTGAGAAATGCAAATGGGAATGTAGATCAGTCTGTCTTAATAGCATAACACTAAATAACTTGGTGCTGGTGATGTGACCCAAACACGTCATAGGTGTTGACATCTGAGTGATGGTGGCATTGTAAGTATTTTGAGTTATTTCAATTTACCATGTTGAGAACTTCTCTTGGTACCTAAGCACATGATATCTTTAGCTTGCTTTGAAAGTTGACCTTAAACTACTTGCGATCAGTAGATAATCTCTGCAATTTACCTGGTTCATGTTCAACCTGTGGTACTGAAAGGATAAAGTGTGAAGAGTTAGCTATCTATTAGCTAACAGTATTGGAATATATGCAGAGACTTACACTCTGTATATGCTTTTCTTGTTGAAGTCCAATTCTAAACAGTACAAGTGCCAAAGGCAGCTTGAAGGTCAGTTTAGTATTCAAGATTTTTTTCTTTAATTCATCTTTGCTGTCAAGATTCTTTATGTGGGAAGAGAGAGCAACACAGATCACGTAGTGATGGTGTTTTTCTGCCACTTCAACCTACCACATAGTCAAATTTTACAGAAAGTATTTAGTGTACACTGTGGTTGAACTTGATGTTTCAGTCAGGCTTGCTTTTTAAAATATGGGGGGAGGTTGGTGTCACTTTCTGTTTCAACTTCAGCTTTTAAAAGAAGGGCATGTCCTGAAAACAGGTAACAGAAAGCATATGTGGGGTGGGACTGGTGCATGAAATACAGGGGATGTGTGTGTGGTGTGTGTGTAAGGAGAGGCTGGCTAGATGCATGGTCAACAAATTATTATGACAGAGCTGTGTCTTCAGGGACGCCTCTCTGTATCATGCACTTCAAGTGAAGATACAGCTGCTGTGTTCCTTCAGGGCTTGCTTTTCATAAAGCTGAAATAATGCGAAAGTGATGAGCAAATAAATTAAACTTAATTATTTCTGGCTCAGGTTAATTACAGTAGTCTGATACTACAACCACGTGTTCAACCCTTCTTCTGCAGAGAAGAAAAGAGACTAAGAAAGGACGGTTACTCAGGTGGGAAGGAACAAAAGTAGAACTGGAGAAGGATCCAGAAAGGCAATTGAAATGTAACTTTTTCCTGGCATGTAAAGAGATGTATGCCAATGGAGTGAAAAAATAAAATAAATAAACAAATTTCAACTTTAAAGGGTGAAGAAGCAAATGGCTGCCAGGCTCCTAGCCTGCCCCTTGTGTTCTTCCAGACAGCTGTGGATCTGTTCCAGGGACCATAGGCCTTTGTTGTTGGCATTTCTTTAACAGATAAATAAGTAAGCCTGACTTCTCTAGGAGGGGAAAAGGATATCATATATAAGAATACAATGCTATTAGGATGACAACAAGGGTGTTAGCATGTGTGAGGGTAGAAATCAATTGAGATGGATGAGGAACACTAATGAAAAGTGGGTGGGAAATCCTGTCACACTACAGGAGCACCAGTGCTTGAGAATGTGTGACAGTGTGGGGGAAGCTGCCCAGACCAGCCACAGACTGTCTCAGTGCCAACCTGTTCTTAAGTGACTGCACCAGGACACGAAGACTCTGGCTTGAGGACAGAGTTCTGATTTCTGCATCTTTGTACTGCTCATGGTTCTGAGAGTCCCCCACCAGTAGGGCACGCTAGCAGCTCAGACACTACATGGCTTTTCTTGGCAGCGTCTGAGGCATGTTTGACATTGCAGAGCAAGTAATTGCTGATTGTTCAGATCTTGGTTTAGAAGGTGGTAAGACAGTCACAGTTCTTAAAGACATTGGCAGCTGTATTTTGATACATAACTTTCTCCGACTCCCCAAAAAAGTGGTGGGCATGTTTGCTGTATGTGAACATGAATGGCAGTCTGCTGTATTGGCTGACTTTATCACAGAATCATACCTGTGGCAGTGCCTGTCTCTCTTTACCTAAATTTATAATACGTTTTGAGATTGGCTGAGATATGCTTCATTGCTTAGGGTTCCTGTGTTCATTTTACTTACTATCAGCTGATGTTTAAAATGAGCATTCCTGGCTGATTGCTTTCTGATGAAAAGGTTGAAAAGCCCAAGTGGGGCAAGACAGAGAACAGATGTAAGAAATCTTAAGTTTTGCTGGCTATTACTGACTCCCAACAGTGTAAAGTAAATTTGGTCTCACTGCCCTGCCAGCATTTTGTCTGTCAGAGGGTAAGGTACCTTCCAAGAAATAATGATGATGTCCTGAGGTGAATGGCTCGCTAAGTGTACCAAATATGTTACTGATTTGATAGATGTCTGTATAGATAAAGTCTATTTGTATTCTGATTTATCCTACATGATTAATAAATGAGATCTTGTTCCATTTAAAGCTATTAAAAACCCAAACCCGGATACATAAAGTCCAGAATGAGGATGTTCCACTCTGGCTGATGGAGGCACAGATCTCTCCATTACCATGTGTTGTGTGTAAGGATTAGGACCTCTAATGAAGTGTGTGGCCTACCCTATCTGAAAAAAAAAAAAAAATCAAAAAAAAAGTGGCCGTTAATGGTCTAGAGAATGTAGGATTGAGGGTCAGCTAAAATTAGACAAGCTAAAGCTCTCGTATAAACATCGTTTAGCGTACACTACATTCCTGAATGTTAGTAACCAAGCCACATCAATTATGCACACTACTCTACTGCTAGAGCTATCTGCAAAGACAGAATTCTGTAATAAGATGAGTAATATTTTTTTTGTGTACAATGGCTACAATTCTTGTGAGGAGTGTCTGAGGGAGCTGGGGCTTTTTAGGCTGGAGAAAAGGAGGCTGAGATAAGACCTTATTGCTCTCTGCAGCCACCTGAAAGAAGGATGTAGTGAGATGGGGGTTGGTCTCTTCTCCCAGGTAACAAGCGATAGGACAAGAGAGAACAGCATCAAGTTGCACCAGGAGAGGTTTATATTAGGAAAAACTCCTTCACTGAAAGGGTTGTCAGATGATGGAACAGGCTGCCCAGGGAAGTGATAAGGTGACCATCCCTGGGGGTATTTCAAAGGTGCATAGATGTGGTGCTCAGGGACATGGTTTATTGGTAGATTTGGCAATGCTCGATTAATGGTTGGACTTGATCTTAAAGGTCTTTTCCAACTTCTGTGATTCTACAATAAATCTTTAGGCTCTGGAAAACTTATAAAATAAAAATGACAGATTGTTCCCTTTTTGTTGTAACATCTTGAAAAGTTTCATTTCAGTATTTTAAATTATTTTAGCATATTTAAAAGAGAAATCAAAGATACAGTTTTGTCAAATACCTGATTCAAAATCCTGTACAACAAGCCTTTCTTGGTTGTCTGACAAATGTTCCTTAGACTGTCTCAGTTTTTCATGTCTGATCTGAGCATATGGATAGATCCCATCTCTGCTGCTCAGTGCAGTCCTAACCTGAGAATGGCCTTTAGAGGTTGCTACTTAATCTTTGATCGTGACTTATTCAAAGAACCGTCCTATATGTAGGTGTTATTATGTGTCAACTTTCTTGATTCTGGACAGTTTCTTGTAAAATTAAACTTCTGTGTTAAATCTAAGATTACTGAATTGTTGTCTCTGAGACACTGAAACTGGTTTATGTGATGCTGTGGTTTTATGGCTGGCGTTGACATCTGTCATAGGAAAGCGTCCAGAAAACATCAAGCCAAAAGGTGAAGTTTTTCTCATTGCAGAAAATTATAGGGTGGGAATAACTCATTCTAATATGGGAATGACTCATGCAAAATAGCAGTATTAATATGAGTTTGTGTTACCTATCTGCCTACTATGTCTTAACTCTTGTTTTGAAACATACCTAAGGTTTTGCTGCTTTTTCTGTAGCATCAATGAGATGCCCTGTGGAATATGCTTGTTCAAGCCCTTGCGTACTTAACTGTGTTAAACTGCTACACAAACTCCCCACTTGTCCCTGTGCCATACTAACCAGTGTCTAGTCTTTGTCAGTGGTTTTCTAGCCTTATCAAAAGTCTTAAAAATGTCTTGTTTCTGATTTGGGAAGTGAAAGGGTATATGAGACTCGGTATCATCTTCCCCTCCTGCTGCATTCTCTGGGGTAGTAATAAGAGCACTTGTAACTCTTCACTAGTTTTTAATGCCTTGGTAGGAGTATCTCTGAAGGCAGCTTGTCTGTGCTGCTATGTGCAACATTATACCCATGGTAAGCACACTGCCTGGACCCAAAAATGCTTTTTTTACGCAATTAGAAGTACCGTACAAGTGTTGGTTTGAAATAATTGCCAACATTTCAAATGGACTTTCAGCTAGATTGCTCTGCTGTTGTTGATTATTAAAGGAAGTAATAATGGTATGGTGGTATGCGCAGGGAGTAGATTTGTAGCTAAAATTAGCTCATTTTGATTATAGTGATAGTTATTAATTAAATGCTAAGGATTTTTGCCTTGGAAGTTTACAATTCCTCAAACATGTTATTTATAGCTGCTTCATGAATTTGGATACATGTTCCAATGTAAATGTAAAATGTAAAAAAATGTTAAAAAAAATTTCTTGCTTAACTAGCCGTAGTTTGCAAGCTTTGTGGAAACTTTCTGCTGCTTTTATGACCTGTTTATTTTCAAAGTAACTGAATGCAGATCTTTATCACTTAGTGTAAAGTTGCTCTGAGTATCGTGGGGTTTCCTTGAGTCTAATGGAGCTTATTCACATCTTTGGTCAACTCCAGAGAAGATGGTAATAAGTTGAGTAAAATCAGCAGTGTTCAGGGACAAGGAGGAGAGCTGCTGCTCTCCTTGGTGGCTCTCTGAGGTTCACCTTTTGGGCACAAATCTCATACCTCTTCTCTCTTTCACCTTCATCCTGATCTTGGAAGGGTTAGGAGGCCTCACAGCCTTGGAGAGAGACTTACCTCCTCTAGCTGGAGGCTTTTAAACCTTTCCCTGTCCCTCTGGTAGGAGAGCTGCTAGCAGGGCTCAGGGTGTGCTAGAGAGTTACTGTGTGGCTCTTCACACTCCTGGGACATGAAGAATGCCTTCTGCTGTGCTGGGGTGGGTGTTACTTTACAGTCTTACAGTGAGCTGGTATGTTTTGGTGAGGCTGGCTGCTGACTAGATGGGTTCAAATCCTTGGTGCTCTCTGGTAGGTGGGCTGGAGATTCCTTATTACAAGTCTAATGAATGCAATTTATTTAACAAATAACAAAGTTGTGTGGTTGGTTTTTTTCCTGTGAAGTGGGAATAATTTATTTGTAAGTAGCTTTGAAATTTCCTGTGTAATGTTTCATTCTTCCAGTAAAAGCTTACTCACTTGCAGGAACACTTTTGAAATGAGAAGTTCATATCCTGAAAGTGAACTTGGTCCTAAAACTATACAGCAGTAAACCTTTTCCTAGGAGTTACTTTCTCTGCAATCTGATCAGACAGCTGGCTGATCATCTTAATGTCATCTTTAGCTTTATGACTTTACACTGTTTAAATAAGTGTGCATCTGTCTAAAATGCCCTCATAACTCCTGTTTTTGCCTTGTAGCAAACATTTGAGTCCATCCAAACTTCTGGAGAGAAGAAAAATTGATTGAACTTGGTTGCAATGGCATGTGTAATATGCTCATGTCTTTTTTGGGCCTTTGTTGTTTCAGGAGCTGTTGGACAAATATTTAATAGCTAATGCAACTAATCCAGAGAGCAAGGTATTCTACCTGAAGATGAAGGGAGACTACTTCCGATACCTCGCTGAAGTTGCTTGTGGTGATGACAGAAAACGTAAGTACCTTGTGGTCTTCGGTTCTTTAATAGCTAATGAACTTCAGGTTGAGGCCGTAGAGGAGGAAACAGTAAATTAAGAACCTCTGCCAGTATCTGACTCTGAATCCACATGAGTTAGCTCAGTAGGAAGAACTACATTGCAGTTGGAAATATCTGCAGTGTTCATACAGGTAGAGAGTAAAATTATGAATAGATCTTAAGCATAGTATGCCAGGTAATTTTAGCTGCTGTTCTTGTCATCTGCCCTAAATTTCTGGATAGCTGTTCTATAATGCTTATTCAGACCTTCTGGAAAACAATTTAGGTGAAGGTCTGCTAACATATTTAATGTTGGTTATTTGTGTTTCTTCACTAAAATTAAGTTGGTGAGGAAGGGTAGAGAGATCTCTGCAACATTTTTTACTCCATGATGGAGTCTTGTTGATCTTGAAGTTTTAACTGTTTCAGTATGAAGCACACTTCATTTTAGCCACCAAAGTTTATAAAGGAGCAACAAAATTACTAGGTCAGTACATGATCCAAGGAAGCTTGAGCTGCACTCTGAAATGGTTGAAGTTTACAGGGATAATACTTTCCCTGTGATTTTTTTAATTTGCCCTTTTGGATCCAGCAGAAAAGGCCTGGGAAGCTTTGCAGCTGGTACTATCGCTTGATACTGGGCATCTTGAGAATGTAGAACATTCCTAGAAATTAGAACATGGGCAAAGGTGGTTGAAAGTACCTCAGGAAGCTGTTCTGGCAAGGATTTTAACTCTATTCAGGGGTTGTACTGAATTAAGTATTAGAAATGTCTCTCAAGGTGCATGGATACTGGTGTGATGTTAAAAACTCCTTGTGTGGCGTAAGCCAGTGATACATTTCTACATAACAAACTAAAATTAGTCCTGGAGTGGTGCCATGACACAGAAAGGAGATGGAATATTGGAGCAGGCAGGGTGCTGAAGTGACTGTTCCTTTGGGTTGGGCATGGTTGGCATCTGACAGTGCCTGGTTTAAATCGATTGAATTGCAAAGTGGGAGGACGGAGCTGATGTCACTTAAATAAAGGCTTTGTTAGTCTCCTTGTATTGTAAGAGCATTTAAGTTGAAAGATGAAGATATGCAAAATGGAGTACAACTCCATGAGGTGCAGTCAGACTCTTAACCCTCTGCCTGATTTGAGTGACAACAGCAGGTCCAAGTGTAGCAGAGACACTTGTCTTTGGCTTTCACAAAGATAATCTCATTTGTATTTTGTATTAAGCAACAACAACAAATCTGGGCTTTTCTGAGCAGAGAAATACCAGTTTATCTTGGCTAAAAAGGCTGCATTTAAAATGATACGCATGCTGAGGTGGTGCTTACTGTAGAAGAGGGACTGACTGATGGCCTTATTAGCAGTTGTTGGGTTTTTGCTGGGAGGTCACAGCGTGCCTACATCTTGGGCCTGACTTCTCACAAACTTCTAGGAGTTTTAGTTGAAGCTTTTCTGATGTCCTACCTCTAAGCATCTATTTATTTTCTCAGCTTCAAATATATTTTATGTAGTTATGAGCTAATTTATTTCCTTGATTGCTAGGATTTTTACCTCTTTTCACCTGTTCTTAGGTGAATACTGAAAATCCCGAGTCTGTGTTGTGACTTGAATACTCAACAGATTTTACTTACTAAACTTCTCCCCCGCCCCCCCCCCCCCCAGCTCCCTCAGAGAGCTGTATTCTGGGCTCTGACAATGGCCTTTCTTTTCCTGCAGTCTTTCCATTCTGCAGGTGTGTTTAGGGTGGCTGTTGGCCCTTTGTCTATCGGAAGAGAATCTGGAATAGACTATGTGTAGCACCCTTAAAGTATTCACTCTGGCCTGGTAACCTCTTTTCTCTGTGGTATTTCTCCCAGTTATTTTGGGCACGACCTTGGGGGTTTTTTTATCTTGACCTGTCTACTCCCAGTTTTTGGAGGCAGACTGAGTTTTTCAGGAATATGCAGTACATGCCTTCCGAACTTTCTCAGGAAAAATTAAGTCCATATAGACAGTAGCCTTTGCTCTGCATACCCAAGTCATGCCAGCATGTCCATCCTGTGCAAGGAATGAAGCAGGAATTCTGCATGAAAAGCAATGCATGCTTTTTTGTTGTGGGATTTGGGTGGGGTTTTTTTGTATCTAAAGTATCAAAGGCCATTGCGATAATACAGTATTTTTGGATGTTTGTATTTATCAATTTCTGGTTTTTATCTGTCTATTGAATACCTATGCTCTGTAGTAGCTTAATTTGTTCCCTGTATTTTTTTAGTGTCGCAGATGTACTTAAATATTTTTTTTAATATAATTACCTTTATTAAGTAAGTGCAGTGTTTTGTGAAGAGTGGGCTTAAATAGAGAATTGTTCAGTCTTCTAATGAGGTACTTTAAATAGTCACATGTTTTAAAAAAAAAAATCAGCCAAACAAAAAAAAACCAAACCCTTAATGTCTCTCATTCTTCTAACAGAAACAATAGAAAACTCACAGGGCGCTTATCAGGAGGCATTTGATATCAGCAAGAAGGAGATGCAGCCAACACATCCAATTCGCCTGGGTCTAGCTCTTAACTTCTCTGTATTTTATTATGAGATTCTCAACAATCCTGAGCTTGCCTGCACACTGGCAAAGACAGTAAGTTACTTTTTTCACCTGTATGCCTGCAAGAACTATAGAAGAGAGTTTATGCTTAAAATAATATGAGTGATTATGTCCTAGAGTTTATGCAGGAAATTATCCTATTTAATGTGTCTGGTTTCCAAACTTCTATTATTAGTGCGGTTAAAGAGGTACAAGCAAGTTCTATTTGCAACGTGTCTTAATTTTTCAGACGCACAGCAAGCTTGTATTATGCATGTATTATGTTTCTATTTCAAAATAGAGCCATTCAGGTCAGTAACTTCTAATGGTGCTTTTTTTTTATTTTTTAAGCTACTTTTACTCATGGGTTTAGCTTCTAGTTGTTTAATGATCAGTTAATAGAAAGACTAATGATGGTTTAATTATTCTAGGCATTTGATGAGGCTATTGCAGAACTTGATACACTGAATGAAGACTCATACAAAGACAGTACTCTCATCATGCAGTTGCTTAGAGACAACCTAACAGTAAGTTGCCTTTTTGTGTGCTCTCTGATTCTGTATCTGTGTGTTTGCTTAATTAGACTAAATTTTGGATGAAACAAACCACTTATTTTTCTCCAGTGCTAAACATAGCACTGGTTTGGGCTGTTTACCTGACTATACCTTTTCACAATTTAGTTTTAATGTAGTGTAAGCTAATGTCAGCAACTTCATGTTGTGTAATCTACAAGAACAGCTAGTGTAGCTGATATTCTTCAGTGTTTGCTGGCCTTCTCAGTGCAGGGGGTGAAGGTGCATTCAGCTGTCTTAAACAAGATAGGCCAAGGAGTCAAAAAACAGTAGTCTGTGATCTGTCAGGGATTCTTATTCAAACCTTTTGATGACTGCCTCAGAAATAAAACGTCTTTCCTGTTATACATCTAGTGCAGCTTGCTTTTATTCATTTTCCTGATTTTTCATTTAAAAGAAAATATCCAGAATTTCAATGTGTTAAGAATAGAATAAATTGATGTTCGAGCATGTATTATGATGATTACCTGTTGAAGAAAAGTGCCTAATGGAGCCACTAGGTTCTATTAAAGTATGTAATTAAGGCAATTTTGGGAGGAATATCCTCTCTGGATATTCACTGCATTTAGAGTTACAGCAACACTTATTATTTTGCAATACTCCTTCAGTAGAAATGTCTTTTATTAGCACTGTAAAAAGCTTAGCTTCAAAAACCAAAATTGGTTCATTTCAAGATTCAGACTGCTGCTTGTGAAGCTGCCGTTCAGAGCTGCTGAATGCTATGGGATGGATGATGTATCTTACTGTTAGGCACAAAGTCTGGCCCTGTTTAGAGCAGTCTCTGCTCTGCCTCCGATACTGGAGGTGCAGAGACAGTGGTGCCCTGTGCATGGGGAACTGTTTCCAGTTACCTCTCACTGAGCAAGTGCTGGAAACCAGGATTGTACGGCTCCACTGCACTGGTCATCTGTAGACATCCTTAAATCTAATTCATTATCATTTCTATGCAGTCAATAGTTGTCCCTTTTTGAGAGTAAAGCTGTGCTTCTGAAAGTTGACACTGTTTTGCTTTTCTTTCTAGTTATGGACATCAGACAGTGCAGGAGAAGAATGTGATGCTGCAGAAGGTGCAGAAAACTAAACTGCGTGTGGGGCATCATTCTCCCTTTCCTTCTCAAGAAATCTTTTTACACGTCTCCATTCCTTATAGCTCCACTTGGATTTCCTATAGCAAAGAAAACCCATCCATGTGTATGGAAATCAATTTATAGTCTTTTCACACTGCAGCTTTGGGAAAACTCATTCCTTGATTTGTGTTTGTCCTGGCCTTCCTGGTGTGCGGTTACTGCTGTAGAAAAGTATTAATAGCTTCATTTCATATAAACATAAGTAACTTCCAAACACTTATGTAGCGGACTAAAGTGTACCTGGTATTTAAAAACAAAGCTGAACCAGTTCCTGCCAGTTGACTGTGTTTTGTATTACAGTAAGATGAAAATGTAGTTAATTGCAACTAAAGAGTGTTTCACATAGCTTTTTAATTCTCCGCATTCCTTTCTTACTCTGCGGGGTTTCCTTTCCATAATTGACTTTCACGTGCTACTGTGTATTCTTTTAAGTAATAATATGGAAGTATCGGGCCAGATCAGGTTGAGCATTTCTAGTTGGGAAAACGACAAATTGAGTTGCTTCCTGTATCACATAATACAGAAGCTTGTGCGTTTGAAAACAGGGGCTTCTCTTAATCTTCATTTGCTGCTGTTTAAGTTGATATCCCTTCCCAATAAAAGTTCACTTACACTCCTGCCTTTGTAGTTCTGGTATTCACTTTACTATGTATTAGAAGCAGCATGTTACTGCCGGGGTACAGGCAGTGCTTTTTGGCAGACTAAAGTGCATGTCCTTTCTTAATACACTGGAATGGGAAAACCAATTGAAGTTCACATGTCCAAGTATAAAATTTAGTACTTTTCCATGCAGGTTTGTGCACATGTGAGAAGGTGTCAAGTTTGTCCAGTGATTGTTATTTAGAGAGTTTGGACCACTATTGTGTGTTGCTAATCATTGATTGTAGTCCCAAAAAAGCCTTGTGAAAATGTTATGCCCTCTGTAACAGCAAAGTAACATTAAATAAAATTACATTTTATAAACCACTTAGCGTTGACTTGTAACAATTCCATGTAATTGCTTAAGGGCTAAACTTTAAAGATCTTGTGCTAGAAGTGTCTTTCACAAATCGAGAGCATACTTCTAAAAAGTCGGCTCTTAAATCAACTCATTTCATATTTGAACTATGTGCATTTTATGAAAATATCTGCATAACTTCTCAGTTAATCTGGCATGTGGACTTCTTAATAACTAAATCTATTTGAGTTAATGTCTTCACCTTAATAATGACCTAAGAAAAAATAGCCTATTTCTGGATATTCTTCCATGGCTTGCAAGTCTTCTCATCTAAATTATACATTTTTTGTCATTTCTTGAAAATCTGTCCTCCTATTGTATTTTTTCTGATGGTCATCATTATTATTACAGTATTCCAGCTACACTTTTAGAAATGCAGAGGAATTTGTCCTGCTCTAGAACATTAGTTTGTGTGTGCTGCCACATCGTAACCTGCTTTCTGTTGGTCTTAGACTGCTTTCAGTATTACTGTTTTCCCCAGTTTTTTGGAACCTTTTGTAGTAATTACATTGCTTTGATTTTTTTTTCTCCTTTTTTTTTTTTCCACTCTCTCCCCCCTTTTCCCTTCCCCCTAGATCACCTAAGAGTTTTTTTTCTTAAGCCTCTACCTCTTAGTTTCCAATGTTGGTGAGTTTTTGAAAATATTTAACTTCTATTAGTGTCCTGGCTAGACAGGATTATGACATTATGAAAAAGGACATACTACTAGTCCTTGCAGGCTTCTGATGGTACATCTTCCACCTTCCATGTTTTTGTTCATTCTTTGGGTGTGCACGAGTGTTCCTAAAATAAAACTGTTCAGATTATGTGCTTCGATTGACATGCATTGCTTTTTTTTAAAAAAAAATAATAATTGTATCAAATTCCATTTTCTTCATGCAGTCACTATGAATTTCTGTCAAAGTATTGTGTGGCAGGATTCTACATAAACTCATATGCTTCTTAATCGGTGTTTTGGTTTCATAATTTCTTCCCCTCTCCCATGCATTTCTTATTGATCCTTTATTTGTTTCATAAAGGTTTTCAAGTCCTTAAGTACTGTCATTCTCTAGTGAAGATGTTTGGGTCCTGACTTGTTAGCAATTGGCTTTTCTGCTTGTTTAAGGGTTTGCTTTCTCTGCTGTTCTCTGGGCAGCACTCTGGGAGTACTGTCTGGGCTTGCACTATGCTGTCAGTCAGTGCTGTTCTCTCATTTCCTTTCTTTTGTAGCTTGTCAAGAGGGTTGTCAGTTTTCCTTACAGGAGCAGCATCTGGGCCTAGTAGCTAGATTGTAGCTTTGTTTATTAAATGCTTTTCTAATGTTTGTCAAACTGGGGAGATTCTGGCTGTCTCTTGTTCACTGCATCTACATCTTGTGCAAAAAAATAATAATCTTGAAACAGCAACATCAGCTCTTAATCTTTAATATTAATGAGTGCAGCATCACCTTTCCTCAGTACTGTTATTTCCAGAATTTGGCCAAAGAGATGAATTGTTTTGGAGGGGGGAGGGAACAAAAGGTGCAGGGGAATAGGATGATGGTAAAAAAAAAAAAGAATAGACCATAATTTCCTAAATTATTTTACCTAATGTGTTGTGTCTTTCCCTGCTCCCTCTTCCCTGGTAAATTTCCAGTATTAGTACAATACCCAGACTAATTAGGCGTGTTCTTGTGGTATTATGGTTCCCAGCTCCAGGAGATAATTTGTAGTTACTTGTGTGTTGCCACACCTCAGGAGGACCTGCCCCACAGCTTAGGAAAAACACTGGACAGACCAACACCTCACATCCAGGCCAGGCATATCATTGACAATGCAATCCCAGACACCGCAGTAAGACAATAGTGTCTCCTTAGGTTAAGGGTGGGATTTTTGGGTGCTGAATATGGTTGTCTGCAGTAAATCCTGGGGGGCAGAGTTACTGCCTTAACTTCAACCAATTTCACAGTGGTGCACTGATCACTTTAACTTCCTTCTTAGTACTTTCAGAATATTAAGAAAAAAAGAATTCTGACTGTTCTGCCAGATGGGTGATGGTGGTAGAGCTGGTGCTTCAGGCTAAGCCTCTTCCTTTTTGAGGCATTTATGTTACAACTCAGTTCAGCAGCAAAACATGGAGGTTTGTACCTCATTTGTACCTTTGTTGAAATGAGTGCTGTCACAAACACACTGCCACCTTCTCCTCTTGCAGTGAGAAACTCCAGTTGCAGTGTTCTGGGCATGAGAGCAGGCAGCTTATAGCAGGAGAGGAATTACTTTATGATACTGTAAAACAAATAGAGCACTTGCTACTGTGCACCTGCCTTCCATGCAGTACAAAGCAGGGTAGGGAGACGAGAGTAAGTTTGGGGTCGTCAGGATTTTCTGATGGGGTTTTTTTGTTTTGTTTTGGAGTACTGTTTTTTGAGGTTTTTACTTTCTATCAAAAAATTGAGTACTCACAAAGTTGTGTACTCTCACAAAACCAAATAAATAAGCAACCAACCAAAAAAAGCCACTAGAAATGTTGATATGGGAACCAGAATTGACATGAGCATGGAAAACACAGGTAGTTTAAATGTTGATGTGGTTTCTAAAGTAATGTCCTAAATATGTCTGAGATGTCACATAAATTCATCTTCCATATTAAACCAAGAGGGTAAATTGGGCCAATAAATCATCATATGTAGGAAAAAAGACAAACTTGGCAATTTATTCCCAGTGGTTCTATGCACTTGAGATCCCCGTTCTGTAGCTGAGATCCCAGATTTCTGTCCCGAGAACTAACTCCTCCTGTGTGAGCGTAGCTAGGTGATGTGACTGCCAAAAGCTCCGGCCACTCCAGCTTGGCCAGCTTTCAGATGAATAAAATACCAGTGTGGGAAGGGTGAAATGTTAGTACCAGCTTTGGATCCCTGCCATGATATTTTCCACTACGCTGCAAAGACTCCAGCTTGCCCAAGGAATGCATTTGTCATCTTCTGCCAGGATCCATAAATCAATAAGCAGACATGAGTACATCTCTGATAACCAAGCATAGCCTCAAACCATGTGATCAAGTGTTTTAAAACTTAATTTTCTGTATTTTCAAACTTGTTTAAGGGAAGTTACTCTATAGCGTAGGATTCTGTGAGTTGACATCAGGGTAAGAATCCCCAAGCTGAGATTCTGTAAATGCCATTGTACAGTGGCTCATGAGCTTTTTTTATTGCAACTTATATCCTCAGTTGTCCAATCTTTTCGCTTAGTTAAACCCTCATTCCTGCTGTTGTGATCGTCGTAATTGTAAAATCCCTCTACTTCTGGAAACAAAAGGACTGTTTGTAAAAACCTGTTTGGGATTTTTTTAGGCCTCGGCTTCACATTCCCAATGGCTGCCTATCGTGTTATTGCTTAGGGTATTTCAGATTTGCTGTCAATAATAAAAGGGGCTTGCTACAGCCCTGTAAGAGAGGCAGGAAAAGGAGAGGGAAAAGAGATGTTTGTTTCTGTGCCCTAAGTTACTTAAATTGCACTCTCCAAGGAAAACTGATGCGTTAGAGCCAGGGAGTCATAAAGTTTAGTCTCGGCAGTGACAGCAGGAATGAAGCTGTACATTATAACACTTCTCATAACTCCGTCTTCCAAACAGATTTTTTTGTGTGTGTGTGTGTATGTGTTGGAGATCCAGGAGCCTGGGTAGTGCAGGATGCGGGAATCAGCCCAGTTAAATTTAGATTAGAAAATGCTTGAGTTTCTACTCCTGGAATACACTATGCTAAGCGGGAGCGGGGAAGAGCAGGACACCTTGTATGTATTTTATAAAATGGCAGAATCGGGGTTTTGCTGTGCTCTTTTCCTTCTGGAAAATCCAAACTGCCATAAAAAGCTGCTTTGGCTCTGTTAGTGTAATTTCCATTGGTTTCGATGTATATGTGCTTTGAATTCCATTTATACCGCTAATTTGATGGGAATAAATGGTCTGAACACGATCCTGCTCTCTGATTTAAAAGGTTTCAGTAGTCAGTGAACTGAATTCATTCATCACTTAATTCACTTTTAACGTTAGAATTAATCAATTTAAATATAGTACCTTGAGAATATAATTCAATTTTCATAGATCAGGTCTTCAGTAGAATGCTATGCAAACAGGATTAGTATTAGTTTTAGAGGGACCCACGCAAGATCTATTTTTATTCTGAGGCTTCAAAGTATATATATTTGTTTAGATGGAGCTATGCCAAAATGCATTAAATAAATGCATTTTGTAAATACTGTGTTACCCCAGTCACTGTGTCAAGTGGAAACTCTGTTACTCTCATGCCACTTTGTTGCTATTAGGTTTGTGCTTGAGTTTTGATGATTTAATCAGGGGGAGGGACAGGAGGAACTTTCCAAGTGGTACCTAAGCATCGCTAGAGAAGTTTGTGTACGCTACTACAGCCAGAGGCAGTTCAATTGGCTCCACGTCTCTACTGTTCCACTTTATCCCTTCCCTCCGTTTTCATCCCATCTGTGACAATTTCACTAATACTTGGGGGGAGAAGAAACAATGGCTTTTGCTGGGCCCACTCTTTAATGACTTACCAGCTGAGTTCAGAATTCCTCCATAAAAC